>JAKWIY010001743.1:0-15402 GCA_027704805.1 Solanum corneliomulleri | reverse complement strand
TAAAATGCATAAGAAAGACCACAATGAAAAATCTACATAGTTGTATCACCTGCATATCGAAATGCTCTATCTTAACTATAACAACTACAGTCAGTGTTGTTAAACCCGCGCATAAGCCTACTTAATGTGTCGTCATCAAGGCCCTAAGACATACAACTTTTCATTGTCAACGAGTCTTTCCTGAAGAAGCACACTTCATTGTTTATTTTTTATTTTCTTGCGTCTTTTGTCCATATATTCGTTATTCATGCTTTTAATCATTACTCTTGAGCT
Source organism: Solanum corneliomulleri (assembly GCA_027704805.1). Classification (NCBI taxonomy): domain Eukaryota; kingdom Viridiplantae; phylum Streptophyta; class Magnoliopsida; order Solanales; family Solanaceae; genus Solanum; species Solanum corneliomulleri. Next base: position 15,129 of record JAKWIY010001743.1, on the reverse strand, counting down.
AAACATAGATATTTGCAATTAATTGGAAGCTTGCTAGCATGTTTGGTAAAGATCCAAAAAAAGTGAGTAATCATGTTGCACTATATCTCTTTAAGAAGATTTGCTGCTCTAGTTTAGGTTGGTTTGTGTAATAATAATACATCATTTGTCAAATTCTTGGATGGGATATTAATAGGTTTCCATCCATTGTTTTATCTGCAGGAGGCTACGCTCCCAACTTCGGACTTCAAGTTTGGCCTTCGAATGATAAATGTGATTTTTCTTAAGAGTTGTGACTTTCATCAAGAGTTATGACTTTTTTGAAAAGTTGCGACTCTTTCATAAGGTTTGTGACTTTTTCGAAAAGGCACAGTTGTCCACATTGCCTTTTGTCGTCTATAAAATGAGGGATTTCATCTTATTTTACACCAACAAATTTCTGGATTTTCTTCTACTACTAAATCTAGTAAGTATTTCTTAAGCGTGATTCACTGCTATTAAGTGGTTCGCTGTCACCGTGATTTTAAGTACCGATACACCGGTGAGTAACATCATTCCATTAACTTCTTACTTGTTTAGATTTCTAGTTTTGAATATAGCATTTTAACTTATTTGTTTCTTGTTCACACATGATTTGTTTTTTTTTTTAATATACGTTAGGAACCATGAATGAAGTTCCAAACAATTATATAGATATTGATAATTTGATTTTGGTGAAGAAGCAGACTTATCAAAATATTTGATTTAACTCAAGAGCATCCCATGAACACCTCAATACAAAATTTTGAGGAGATTTCAGAATTAACTATTACCACCACCATCTCTGGTTATCATAAGTGACTTTGGAATGCTCACATATCTCATCTTAATTCCAGAAAGAACTATATGACTATACAAAGGACCCATATCCAAGTTGCACTTCTTCTTGCCACACTCGTTTGTTCCTCTTCTGATTTTATGTTTGAGAAGAACATCACAATCCAAGCAATACATTCATGCACAAACGGCTCAAATATGTCCAGACTGAGAAATTAGTGCATCTAAACAATGAACTCTAGCTGCATTTTAGCAGATCATTAGACTGAAATTGTTGCTTGGGATTCATATCATATAATACCAAAAAGTCAGGATCAGAACTTTACTCTCTTCCTCAATCATTCTACTTCGTAGACAGTAAAAGAAACCTCAACTACTCCATCCGTGTAAACTTTTGTCGTGATACTGTACGGATCAAAGTTGATCAGGAACGCAATGACATAAAAATGCTCGGACTTACTCCAGAGTAGATTCTTTTTAACACACTTCCTCTTGAACTGCGGAATGTGATATCCAATGTGGAAATATCCCTTATTATCAAACTAAAGGGGTCACACTGACAGGAAAAAATTTATTAGTCGAGCATAATAATTATCTTTTTTAAGATGAGTATAAAAATCTTAAAAAGATGTATTTTCTCAGAAGTACAATAAGTGTATAAAACAAAATAGTATGACCTCTTCAGTGACCACAGCATGCTACGATATCATTTGCTGACACAGAGATATTCTACCTCACACATAAAAATTGAATCACTAGCTACCATAACTAGAATAAACCTGCAAGTCTTAAGTCTTCTTGCCACACACGTTTGTTCCTCTTCTGATTTTATGTTTGAGAAGAATATCACAAGGCAAGCAATACATTCATGCACAAACGGCTCAAATATTTCCAGACTGAGAAATTAGTGCCCTATATACTTTGACCGATTTGACTTTCGTTTTTTCTTATAATTTTGCCCTATATATGGCAGTGCATGGTATTTTTCGAGTAAATATAGAAAAAATAATGAAGCTTGAATTTTTTTTTGGCTTGATCGAACATCGGATGCACGTTTTAAGTTCGTTTGAAGTTCAAATTTTCACAACTACCCTTTTAAAGTCACATTTCGTGAAACTTCAAATGGCCGTAGATTTTTCTCGAGCATCTTTTGGGGGCGATAATTTTTTTAAACTTGCTTATTTTTTTGAGATATACGCGGTAGACACAATCCCTTTGACCGATTTGACTTTCTTTTTTTCCTTATAATTTTGCCTTTTATATGATCAAAACCCGATAAACGTAAAAATATAAGTCCTGGCAGTGCATACTGTTTTTCGCGTAGATATAGAAAAAATAACCAGGCTGTAAAAAAAATTGGCTCGCTCGGACATCGGATGCGCGTTTTAGTCCGTTTGAAGTTCAAATTTTCACAAGTACCCCTATAAAGTCACACTTCGTGAAACTTCTAATGGCCGTAGATTTTTCCTCGAGCATCTTTTGGGGGCAATTCCATTTTTAAACTTGTTTATTATTTTGAGATACATGCGGTAGACCCAATGCATTTGACCGATTTGACTTTCGTATTTTCGTTATAATTTTACCCTATATATGGTCAAAAATCGATAAACGTAAAACTATAAGTCCTACGGCAGTTTGTGGTGTTTTTTCACGTACATATCATAAAAATAATCAGGTTTGAAAAAAATTAGTTCGATCGGATATAGATTGCGCGTTTTAAGTCCATTTGAAGTTCAAATTTTCACAAGTACTCCTTTTAATCACATTTCGTGAAACTTCAAATAGCCGTAGATTTTTCCTCGAGCATCTTTTTGGGACGATTCTTTTTATAAACTTGCTTATTTTTTTGAGATTTACGTGGTAGACCCAATGCCTTTGACCGATTTGACTTTCATTTTTTCCATATAATTTTACCCTATATATGGTCAAAAACCGATAAACGTAAAAATATAAGTCATATGGCAGTGCATACTGTTTTTTTGCGTAGATATCAAAAAATTAATCAGGTTGGAAAAAATGTCTCGATCGGACATCGGATGCGCATTTTATGTCCGTTTTAAGTTCAAATTTTCACAAGTACCCCTTTAAAGTCACATTTCGTGAAACTTCAAATGGCCGTAGATTTTTCGTTAAGCATCTTTTGGAGGCGATTCTGTTTTTAAACTTGATTATTTTTTGGAGATATACGCGATAGACCTAATCCCTTTGACTGATTTGACTTTCCTTTTTCCTTATAATTTTGTCCTATATATGATCAAACCGATAAACGTAAAACTATAAGTCGTATGGTAGTGTGTGGTGTTTATTCTAGTAGATATAGAAAAAATAATCAGGTTTGAAAAAAAAATTGGCTTGATAAAACATCGGATGCTCGTTTTAAGTCCGTTTGAATTCAAATTTTCACAAGTACCCCTTTAAAGTCAGATTTCATGAAACTTCGAATAGCCGTAGATTTTTCCTCGAGCATCTTTTGGGGACGATTCTTTTTTTGAACTTGTTTATTTCTTTGCGATATACGCGGTAGACCCAATCCATTTAACCGATTTGACTTTCATTTTTTCTTATATTTTTGCCCTATATATAGCCAAAAACCGATAAACGTAAAACTATGAGTCATATGACAGTGCGTAGTGTTTTTCGCGTAGATATCAAAAAAATAATCAGGTTGGAAAAAATGGTTCGATAGGACATCGAATGCGCGTTTTATGTCCGTTTGAAGTTCAAATTTTCACAAGTACCCCTTTAAAGTCTCATTTCGTGAAACTTCAAATGGCCAAAGATTTTTTCTCGAGCATCTTTTGGAGGCGATTCTTTTTTTAGACCTTCTTATTTTTTTGATATATACGCGGTAGACCCAATGCCTTTGACCGATTCGACTTTTGTTTTTTCCTTATAATTTTGCCCATATATGGTCAAAAACCGATAAATGTAAACCCATAAGTCCTATGGTAATATGTGGTATTTTTCGTGTGGATATCAAAAAATAATCAGATTTGAAAAAAATTGGCTCGATCGTACATCGAATGCACGTTTTTTTTCTGTTTGAAGTTCAAATTTTCATAAGTACCCATTTAAAGTCACATTTTGTGAAACTTCAAATGACCGTAGATTTTTCCTCGAGCATCTTTTTGGGGAAATTCTTTTTTTAAACTTGCTTATTTTTTTTTGAGATATACGCGGTAGACTATATCCCTTTTACCGGTTTGACTTTTGTTTTTTTCTTATAGTTTTCCCTATATATGGTCAAAAACCGATAAACGTAAAAATATAAATCCTATGATAGTGCATGCTATTTTTTCGCATAGATATCAAAAAAATAATCAGGTTGAAAAAAATATTTGGCTCGATCGGACATTAGATGCGCGATTTATGTCCGCTTGAAGTTCAAATTTTCACAAGTACCCCCCATTTAAAGTCACATTTCGTGAAACTTGAAATTGTCGTAGATTTTTCCTCGAGCATCTTTTGGGGGCGATTCTTTTTTTAAACTTGCTTATTTTTTTGAGATATACGCGATAGTTCCAATCCTTTTGACCGATTTGACTTCCGTTTTTTTCTTATGAATTTGCCCTATATATTGTAAAAAACTGATAAACGTAAAACTATAAGTCCTATCGCAATGCATGATGTTTTTTCGTGTACATATCAAAAAAATAATCAGGTTGGAAAAGAATTTGGCTCGATCAGACATCGGATGCGCATTTTAAGTCCGTTTGATGTTAAAATTTTCACAAGTACCACTTTAAAGTCACAATTCGTGAAACTTCAAATGGCGGTAGATTTTTCCTCGAGCATCTTTTGGGGGAGATTATTTTTTTAAACTTGCTTATTTTTTTGAGATATACGTGGTAGACCCAATACCTTTGACCGATTTGACTTTTGTTTTTTTGTTATAATTTTGTCCTATATATGGTCAAAAATCGATAAACGTGAAACTTTAAGTCCTATGGCAGTGCGTGGTGTTTTTTCGCGTATATATCAAAAAAATAATTAGGTAGGATAAAAATTGCCTCAATCAGACATCGGATCTGCATTTTATGTCCGTTTGAAGTTCAAATTTTCACAACTACTCCTTTAATGTCACATTTCGTGAAACTTCAAATGGCCGTAAATTTTTCCTCGAGCATATTTTGGAGGCGATTATTTTTTTTAAACTTGCTTATTTTTTTTAGTTATACGCGGTATACCCGATCCATTTGACCGATTTGACTTTCGTTTTTTCTTATAATTTTTCCCTATATATAGTCAAAAACTTATAAACGTAAAACTATAAGCTCTATGACATTGCGTTGTATTTTTTCACATAGATATTGAAAAAATAATTAGGTTGGAAATTTTTTTTGGCTCGATCAGACATTGGATGCGCGTTTAATGTCCGTTTGAAGTTCAAATTTTCACAAGAACCCCTTTAAAGTCTCATTTCGTGAAACTTCAAATTGTCGTAGATTTTTCCTCGAGCATCTTTTGGGGCGATTCTTTTTATAAACTTGATTATTTTTTTGAGATTTACGCGGTAGACCCAATCCCTTTGAATTATTTGACTTTCATTTTTTCCTTATAATTTTACCCTATATATTGTAAAAAACCGATAAACGTAAAAATATAAGTATTATGGCAGTGCATGCTGTTTTTTTGTGTAGATATCAAAAAAATAATCAGGTTAGAACAAAAGTGGCTCGATCGGACATCGGATGCGCGATATATGTCCGCTTGAAGTTCAAATTTTCACAAGTACCCCTTTAAAGTCACATTTCGTGAAACTTCAAATGGCTGTAGATTTTTCCTCGAGCATCTTTTGGGGCGATTCTTTTTTTAAACTTGATTATTTTTTGGAGATATACGCGATAGACCCAATCCCTTTGACTGATTTGACTTTCCTTTTTCCTTATAATTTTGCCCTATAGATGACAAAAAACCGATAAAAGTAAAACTATAAGTCCTATGGCAGTGCGTGGTATTTTTTCGTGTAGATATAGAAAAAATAATCAGATTGGAAAAAAAATTGGCTCGATCAAACATCGGATGCGCGTTTTAAGTCCGTTTGAATTCAAATTTTCACAAGTACCCCTTTAAAGTCACATTTAATGAAACTTCAAATTACCATAGATTTTTCCTCGAGCATCTTTTGGAGGTGATTCTTTTTTTAAACTTGTTTATTTTTGAGCGATATACGCGGTAGACTCAATTCCTTTGACCGATTTGACTTTCATTTTTTCGTTATAATTTTGCCCTATATAAGGTCAAAAATCTATAAACGTAAAACTATAAGTCCTATGACAGTGCATGTTTTTTTTTTTGCGTATATATCAAAAAAATACAAGTTGGAAGAAAAGTGGCTCGATTGATGTCCGCTTGAAATTTAAATTTTCACTAGTACCCCTTTAAAGTCAAATTTCGTGAAACTTCAAATGGCCGTAGATTTTTCCTCGAGCATCTTTTCAGTGCGATTCTTGTTATAAACTTGCTTATTTTTTTGAGATATACGCGGTAGGCACAATACCTTAGACCAATTTAGCTATTATTTTTTCCTTATAATTTTTCCCTATGTATGGTAAAAACCGATAAACGTAAAACTATAAGTCCTATGGCAGTGGGTGATAATTTTTCACGTAGATATCAAAAAAATAATCAGGTTGGAAAAAAATTTGGCTAGATCAGACATCGGATGCGCGTTTTATGTCTGTTTAAAGTTCAAATTTTCACAAGTACCTCTTTAAAATCACATTCGGTGAAACTTCAAATGGCCGTAAATTTTTCCTCTAGTATCTTTTGGGGGCGATTCTTTTTTCAAACTTTCTTGGCTTTTTAGTTATACGCGGTAGACTTGATTTATTTGACCGATTTGACTTTTATTTTTTCCTTATAATGTTGCCCTATATATGGTCAAAAACTGATAAACATAAAACAATAAGTCCTATGTCAGTGGGTGGTATTTTTTCGCGTAGATATTGAAAAAATAATCAGGTTGGAAAAAATTTGGCTCTATTGGACATCAGATGCGCGTTTTAAGTGCGTTTGAAGTTCAAATTTTCATAAGTACATCTTTGAAGTCACATTCGTGAAACATCAAATGACCGTAGATTTTTCCTCGAGCATATTTTGGGGGAGATACCTTTTTTAAACTTGCTTATTTTTTTTAGATATACGCGGTAGAATCAATCCAGTTGACCAATTTGACTTTCATTTTTTTCTTATAATTTTGCCTTATATATGGTCAAAAACCGGTAAACATAAAATTATAACTCCTATGGTAAAACGTGGTATTTTTTCGTGTAGATATAAAAAAAATCAGGTTGAAAAAAAAATTGGTTCTATCGGACATCGGGTGCACGTTTTATGTCCGTTTGAAGTTCAAATTTTCACAAGTACCCCTATAAAATCATATTTCGTGAAACTTCAAATGGCCGTAAATTTTTTCCACGAGCTTCTTTTGAAGGTGATTATTGTTTTAAACTTGCTTATTTTTTTGAGATATACGCGGTAGACCTAATTCATTTGACCGATTTGACTTTAGTTTTTTCCTTATAATGTTGCCCTATATATGGTCAAAAATCGATAAACGTAAAACTATAAGACCTATGGCAGTGCTTCGTATTTTTTCGCGTAGATATCAAAAAAATAATCATGTTGGAAATAAAATTGGATCTATCGGACATCGGATGCGCGTTTTAAGTCCGTTTGAAGTTCAAATTTTCACAAGTACCCCTTTAAAGTCAAATTTCTTGAAACTTCAAATGGCCTGAGATTTTTTTTCGAGCATCTTTTGGGGACGATTCTTTTTTCAATCTTGCTTATTTTTTTGAGATATACGCGGTAGAACCAATCCCTTTGACCAATTTGACTTTCAAATTTTCCTTATAATTTTGCCCTATATATGGTCAAAAGCCGATAAACGTAAAATTATGAGTCCTACAACAGTTCGTGGTGTTTCTTCGCGTAGATATCAAAAAAATAATCAGGTTGGAAAAAACTGGCTCGATCAGACATCGGATAAGCGTTTTATGTCCGTTTAAAGTTTAAATTTTCACAAGTACCCCTATAAAATCATATTTCGTGAAACTTCAAATTGCCGTAAATTTTTCCTTGAGCATATTTTGGGGGCGATTCTTTTTTTAAACTTGCTTTATTTTATGAGATCTACGGGTTAGACCCAATCTCTTTGACCGTTTTGACTTTCATTTTTTCCTTATAATTTTGCCCTATAAATGGTCAAAAATCGACAAACGTAAAACTATAAGTCCTATGGCAGTGCGTGGTGTTTTTTCGAAAAGATATTAAAAAAATTAATTAGGTTGGAAAATAAATCGGTTCGATCTAACATCGGAAGCGCGTTTCATGTCCGTTTTTTGAAGTTCATATAATCACAAGTACACATTTCTTGAAACTTCAAATGGCAATAGAGTTTTCCTTGAGCATCATTTGGGGCGATTCTTTTTTTAAACTTGCATTTGAGATCTACGCGGTAGATCCAATCCATTTGACCGATTTGACTTTTATTTTTTCCTTATAATGTTACCCTATATATGACCAAAAACTGGTAAACGTTAAACCATAAGTCATATGGCAGTGCGTGGTGTTTTTCATGTAGATATCGAAAAAGTAATCAAGTTGGAAAAAAAATCGGCTCGATAGGACATCGAATGCGCGTTTTATGTCCGTTTGAAGTTCAAATTTTCACAAGTACCCCTCCCCCCCCTTTAAAGTCACATTTCGTGAAACTTCAAATGGCTAAATATTTTTCCTCGAGCATCTTTTGGAAGCGATTCATTTTTTAAAATTTCTTCTTTTTTTGAGATATACGCGGTAGACCCAATGCCTTTGACAGATTCTATTTTTATTTTTTTCCTTATAATTTTGCCTCATATAATGTCAAAAACTGATAAACGTAAAGCTATAAGTTCTATGATAATATGCGGTATTTTTTCGCGTAGATATCGAAAAAATAATCAGGTTTGAAAGAAATCGGCTCGATCGGACATCGAACGCGCGTTTTGTTTCTGTTTGAAGTTCAAATTTTCACAAGTACCTCTTTAAAGTCACATTTTGTGAAACTTCAAATGGTCGTATATTTTTCCTCGAGTATCTTTGGGGTGATTCTTTTTTTAAACTTCCTTGTTTTATCGATATATCTCGGCAGACCAATCCTTTTGACCGATTTGACTTTCGTTTTTTCCATATAATTTTATCCTATATATGCTCATAAACCGATAAACCTAAACTTAATATAACGTAAAGTCCGTGTAGTGATTTTTTCGCGTAGGTATCGAAAAAATAATCATGTTGGGAAAAAAAGTTGGCTCGATCGGACATTGCATGCGCGTTTTTATTGTCCGTTTGAAGTTCAAATTTTCAAAAGTACCCATTTAAAGTCATATTTCGTGAAATTTCAAATAGCCATAGATTATTCCTCAAGCATCTTTTGGGGTGATTCTTTGTTTTAACTTGCTTATTTTTTCGAGATATACTCGGTAGACCCAATCCCTTTGACCAATTTGACTTTCATTTTTTCTTATAATTTGCCCTATATATGGTCAAAAACCGATAAACGTAAACTATAAGTCCTATGAAAGTGTGTGGTATTTTTACGCGTAGATATCGAAAAAATAGTCAGGTTGAAATTTTTTTTGGCTTGATCGGTCATCGAATGCGCATTTTATGTCAATTTGAAGTTCAAATTTTCACAATACCCCTTTAAAGTAACATTTCATGAAACTTCAAATGGCCGTAGATTTTTTCTCGAGCATCTTTTGGGGGCAATTCTTTTGTTAAACTTGTATATTTTTTAGAGATCTACGCGGTAGACCCAATCTCTTTGACCGATTTGACTTTCTTTTTTCCTTATAATTTTTTTATCTACATATATTAAAAATCGATAAACGTAAAAACTATAAGTCCTATGGCAGTGCGTGGTATTTTTTTGCGTAGATATCAAAAAATAATCAGGTAGGAAAAAAAGTCCGGCTCGATCGGACATCGGATGCGCGTTTTATGTCCATTTGAAGTTCAAATTTTCACAAGTACCCATTAAAGTCACATTTTTTGAAACTTCAAATGGCCGTAGATTTTTCCTCGAGCATCTTTTGGGGAGATTCGTTTTCTAAATTTGCTAATATTTTTGAGATATACGCGATAGAACCAATCCCTTTGATCGATTTAAATTTCCTTTTTTCCATATAATATTGTCCTATATATGATCAAAAACCGATAAACATAAATCTATAAGTCTTACGGCAATGCATGGAGTTTTTTTCGCGTCGATATCGAACAAATAATCAGGTTTGAAAAAAATTGACTCGATCGGACATCGAATTCGCGTTTTATGTCCATTTGAAGTTTAACTTTTCACAAGTACCCCTTTAGTGTCACATTTCGTGAAACTTCAAATGGTCGTACATTTTTCCTCGAGCATATTTTGGGGCAGCTCCTTTTTTTAAACTTGCTAATTTTCTAGGTCTACGCGATAGACCCAATCTCTTTGATCGATTTGTTTTTGATTTTTTCCCTTTAATTTTGTCTTATATATGGTCAAAAACCGATAAACGTAAAACTATAAGACCTATGGTGGTTCATTATTTTTTTTTCGTGTAGATATGAAAAATAAAAAAGTTGGAAAAAACCCACGTCTCGATTAGATATCAAAAAAATCCCTTTGAACGATTTGAATTTCTTTTTTTTCATATAATTTTGCCCTATATATGGTCAAAATTCGATAAACGTAAAACTATAAGTCTTATGGCAATGTGTGAAGTTTTTTCGCGTAGATATCGAAAAAATAATCAGGTTTGAAAAAATTGACTCGATCGTACATCGAATTCGCGTTTTATGTCCTTTTGAAGTTTAATTTTTCACAAGTACCCCTTTAGTGTCATATTTCGTGAAACTTCAAATGGCCGTAGATTTCTCCTCGAGCATCTTTTGGGCAATTCTTTTTCAGAAGTTGCTTATTTTTCTAGATCTACGTTGTAGACTCAATCTCTTTGACCGACTTGTTTTTTTATTTTTTTTCCTTTAATTTTACCCTATATATGGTCAAAAACCGATAAATGTAAAACTATAAGACCTATGGTGGTGCGTTTTGTTTTTTTCGTGTAGATATGAAAAATAAAAAAGTTGGAAAAAACCCACGGCTCGATTAGACATCGGATGCGCGTTTTATTACTGTTTGAAGTTCAAATTTTCACAAGTACCCCTTTAAAGTCACATTTCGTCAAGCTTCAAATGGCCGTAGATTTCTCCTCGAGTATCTTTTTTGGGCGATTCTTTTTTTAAACTTGCTTATTTTTTCAAGATATACGCGGTAGACCCTATCCCTTTGACCGATTTGACTTTTATTTTTTCGTTAAAATTTTACTCTATACATTGATAAAAATCGATAAACATAAAACTATAAGTCCTATGGCAGTGCGTGTTATTTTTTCGCGTAGATATCGAAAAAATAATCAGGTTAGAAAAAACTACTGGCTCGATCAGACATCGGATGCGCGTTTTGTCTGTTTGAAGTTTAAATTTTCACAAGTACTCTTTTAAAGTCACATTTCGTGAAACTTCAAACGACCATAGATTTTTCCTTGAGCATCTTTTGGGGCGATTTTTGTTTAAACTAGGTTATTTTTTCGAGATATACGCGGTAGACCCAATCCCTTTGACTGAATTGACTTTCGTTTTTTCGTTATAATTTTGTCCTATATATGGTCAAAAACTGATAATAATAAAACTGTAAGTCCTATGACAATGCGTGGTGTTTTTACGTGTAGATATCGAAAAAATAATCAGCTTGGAAGAAAAAATCGGCTCGATCGAACATCGGATGCATGTTTTATGTCCGTTTGAAGTTCAAATTTTCACAAGTACCTCTTTAAAGTCACATTGCGTGAAATTTCAAATGGCCGTAGATTTTTCCTCGAGCATATTTTGGGGGTGATTCTTTTTTTAAACTTGCTTATTTTTTTGATATATATGTGGTAGACCCAATCCCTTTGACCGATTTGACTTTTATTTTTTCCTTATAATTTACCCTATATATGGTCAAAAATCGATAAACGTAAAACTATAAGTCCTATGGCAGTGTGTGGTGTTTTTTCGCGTAGATATCAAAAAATAATCAGTGGAAAAAAAATCGGCTCGATAGGACATCGAATGCACATTTTATGTCCGTTTGTAGTTCAAATTTTCACAAGTATCCCTTTAAAGTCACATTTCGTGAAACTTCAAATGGCCATAGATTTTTTCTCGAGCATCTTTTGGTGGTGACTATTTTTTAAAACTTGCTTATTTTTTTGAGAACTACGTGGTAGACCCAATTACTTTGACCGATTTGACTATAATTTTTTCCTTATTTTGCCTATATATTGTCAAAATCCGATAAAAGTAAAACTTTAAGTCCTATGGCAGTGCGTGGTGTTTTTTTTGCATATATTTATAAAAAAAACAATTTGAAAAAAAAATTGGCTCGATCGGACATCGGATGCGCGTTTTATGTTCGTTTGAAGTTCAATTTTTCACTCTTTAAATTCACATTTCGTGAAACTTCAAATTGCCGTAGATTTTTCCTAGAGCATCTTTTGGGGGCGGTTCTTTTTTTAAACCTGCTTATTTTTTTGAGATCTACGCGGTAGATCCAATTCCTTTGACCGATTTGACTTTTGTTTTTTCCTTATAATTTTACCCTATATATTGTCAAAAATCGATAAACGTAAAACTATAAGTCCTATGGTAGTGCGTGGTGTTTTATGGCGTAGATATAAAAAAAATCAGGTTGGTAAAAAAATTAGCTCGATCGGACATCGGATGCGCTTTTTATGTCCGTTTAAAGTTCAAATTTTCGCAAGTACCCCTTTAACGTCATATTTTGTGAAACTTCAATTATCGTAGATTTTTCCTCGAGCATCTTTTGGGGGTCATTCTTTTTTTAAACTTGCTTATTTTTTTATGATCTACGTGATAGACCCAATCCATTTGACCGATTTGACTTTCATTTCTTCCTTATAATTTGCCCTATATATGGTCAAAAACTGATAAACGTACATCTATAAGTCCAATGGCAGTGCGTGGTATTTTTTTCGCGTAGATATCAAAAAAAATAATCTTGTTGGAAAAAAATTGGCTCGATCGGATATCGGATGCGCGTTTTATGTCCGTTTGAAGTTCAAATTTTCACAAGTACCCCCATTTAAAGTCATATTTCGTGAATTTCAAATGGCCGTAGATTTTTCCTCGAGCATCTTTTGGGGGCAATTCTTTTTTTAAACTATCTTATTTTTTTGAGATCTACGCGGTAGACTCAATCTCTTTGATCGATTTGATTTTCATTTTTTTCTTATAATTTTGCCTTATATATGGTCAAAAAACGATAAATGTAAAACTATAAGTCCTACGGCAGTGCGTGGTGTTTTTTCGTGTAGATATCGAAAAAATTAATCAGGTTGGAAATTTTTTTTTGCTCAATCGGATGCGTGTTTTATGTCCGTTTGAAGTTTAAATTTTCACAAGTACCCCTTTAAATTCACATTTCGTGAAACTTCTAACGGCCGTAGATTTTTCCTCGAGCACCAAGCTCCACTTTCAGTGAAGGCTAACTGTTTTTTAATTTTTATTTTATAGTCTATGGATGTCCATTACATAACTTCCATTTCTTTCATATGTTTATTTCATAATTTTCCTTCGTCAAGTCAAATAAAATGAAAATCATGATTCTCGTTTTCTTTATCTATCAAGAAAAACATGCTATTCATTTAGTACCTCAGTAGAGATGTCAAAATTCAAATGGCATGAAATCACTGTGGATCAGGAACATACTATATTCAAAGGCCAAATTACTATATTCATAGCCAAAAGAAAAGAAAGGCTACATGCTATATTCAATGAGAATTGCAGAAGTTAGTGGAGAATTTAATCTGGTTAAAAATTGAGACTTTAGACCACCAAATGACATATACACAAGAAATCATGAGCAAGAGAAAACCAACATCTGGAAGGATGGTATTGCAATAAAGATGGATTTTTCACAAAATGAGTTGATAGGACATATTCCAAAAACCATCCAAGGCTTGAAAAATCAATGCAAAGATGCAGTGTTTGTCATCTATCATAAAAATTAGCTTTGAGTTGCACTGTAGTGACATCTGATGCAAGAATTATTATGGATGATGCTCTTTCAACACTCAAAAAGATCAGACTCCAGTTTGTCAATAGTCTCCGCTAGGTAGAATTAGGGCCCGTTTGGCCATAAATTTTGCAAGTAAAACTTGGGAAAAAATTTGGCAAATTTTGTTTGTCCATACACTTTTTTATTATTAGGCCAATTTTTTTGGCAAATTTTCCAAATTCCCAAATACTAGAAAAAACTAGTATTTGGGCCAAATTTCATTGTTTGAAAAGTTTTAGAAATTCAATTTTTACCCTTAATTTTTTATTTTACAAAAATAATATATTTATTGACACCAACCTATTCAATTAGCTCCCTTCTACATGCATTCTTTTGATTTCATACATTCCTTTGTTACAGTTAGTCTTAATGAACTAGCTACTAAATAAAACATGAATTGCATTTATTTTATTTTGGTAGATAAATATTACGTTGTTGATGCTGGTCTACGGAACATAATAGGATTTTTAGCTCTATTCAAAGGAATGCGCTATCATTTGCTGGACTACCGAGGAAGTGAAAGAGAGCCTAAGAATGGAAAAGAGTTATTTAACTATAGACATGCTTCTCTACGCAATGTAATTGAAAGAACTTTTGGTGCGTGGAAAAGTAGATTCAGAATACTAAGACAAGGCATGAACAACTATGAATGTGACATGCAAGTGAAAATAGTAATTGCTTGCGCTGTATTGCATAATTTTTTACGTGAACATCAAAGTAGTGATGGAATATTCAATGAATATGAAAATGATGATATGGTTGTTGATGAAAGTGATGAACTATTGGCTCAGGGTAACAACACCGCTTCATCTTCTCGATCATCTGATTCGGAAATGCAAGCTCATCGAGAAGAGATTGTTCATAAAATGTGGGAAGATTATATAAAGAATAGGTTGAACTCTTTCAGATGAGAAAACATAGGTTCTTCAGTGATTGCAATAATTATTTCCTTTTGTTTTCTTCTATTTTTTTTCCCGAATTTAGATTAGTTGTATTTTCATTATCATGATTTGTACCAAGACCTTTTCACTATACGAATATTTACTGTAATGATTCTTGTTGATTTGTTGCGGAAGTCATAAATCTTGTTACGTAAGATTCTATTGTGCTATGTAATACAAATTTATGGTTAGTTTGATAGTTTTAAAAACTTATGGGTATAAATCATATTTTTTTAAAAATGAAATATG
>JAKWIY010001742.1:0-16238 GCA_027704805.1 Solanum corneliomulleri | reverse complement strand
AAAGAATTAGGGTGATTTATAGTCTTTTATGCTAGTTCTTGAGAAGTGATCTAGGTTATGAACTATATGGTGAGTTTGACCTATGTATCTTGTCTTAAGATATGAACTAGTATTGAATTGTGATAAAGTGATTCTTCTGGCCTTAATCATCATGTTGGTCATTGAATTGTGATTATTTTATGACCTAATTGGTTTGAATTAAGGGTTGATAGTAAGACCTTGATGATGAATTATGAAGGATACTTGGTAAGTCTTGTGATCCCTATTATTTACTTCAAATTATAGTTAATTGTGATTAAGTCATGATGTTGTATTGGAGTCATTATTTGCAATCTAAGTAAAAGACTAAGTAATCTTCCTATACGAAGGGTCTATGTATTTTCAATATATATCTATTATGTGTATGTAAAGGTCTATGCAAACCTCAATGTAGAAGTAGTAAAAAGATTTGAATTTCCGCTGAATTTGGCCTATGACTGTAATGATGTAATCTAAGAGGATAGACATAATCACCAAAGAGGATGATGACGTCGGTTACGTCTAGGGGTAATTCCCAGATGTGACAAACTTGGTATTAAAGTATGAGATTAAATATCCTTAAGTCGATATCTCTCTCAACAACGTCTATGTATATTTGTACTCATAATTGTGAAGCATGCCACACTTATGTATAGGAATCTATATGATGCTTAGGAAACTCTCACTTTCTTAAGTCCAATAACGTGCCTTTGGAGTTTTAGCATCTAATCATTTTATTGTGATTATAGGCAATGAATACTCGAAGGAATAGGACATAAAGACTCGAGGAAGATATTTATAATGCGGGAGTTCCTCCCATAGTGATAAAGTTTCTCCTCTTAAGGAAGATATGAATGATGACCAAACTCCGATCAATCCTCCTGCATTGACGGATGCGGCCATAAGGGCTAAGAGGAAGAGTAGAGATGCTAAGAGGGCAAGATCTTTTGATGGTGGTTCTTCAAAGGAAAGGCTTGAGATTCGAGACAAGCCTAGATTCAAGAAAAGGGTTTCTAATCAAGTTACTTTTAATTGTCCAAAGGCTAGGAATAATAGGTTATCTAGAGATAAACCTAAAAAGGGAAGGTATACTAATTCATCGAACAAGAAGCCTACTTGTGCCAAGTGTGGAAAGGGTCATCTTGGTGAATGTTTAGTTGGAACGAGAATTTGATTTGGTTGTGGCAAGAGTGGCCACAATGTTAGGTATTGCCCTAATGTGAAGGGTCAATACAAGGGTAGTGGTCAAGCTTAAGAAATTGGTTCAAATAAGGCTCCGAAGAAGAATCACTTTTATGCCCTCCGCTCTAGGGATGAGCAAGATACTTTTTCCGATGTGGTGATCGGTATGTTGAAAGTCTTCTATATTGATGTGTATGATTACTTGATCCGGGCGCTACATTATATTTTGTTACTTTCTTGATAGCTAAGAAATTTGAAATATTACCCAACATTCTAAATGAACCTCTTATGGTGTCTATCTGGTGGGTGAATCGGTTGTATGAAAAAAGGTGTACAAAAATTGTCCTATAATGTTTCCCAATAGAGTTATTTATGTATAACTATTAGAACTTGATATGTTTGATTTTGATGTCATATTGGTTAGGATGGTTGCATGCTTTCTTTGCCTCTATAGATATTTAAACAAGGGTGGTGAAGTTTAACTTTCTAAGTGAGCCCGTTTTAGAGTGGAAGGGGGGAAATTCTAATCCTAAAGGTCGTATCATCTCTTGTTTGAAAGCATGTAAAATGATATCTAAAGGGTGTTTATACCATACAATGAAAGACCAATATTTAGACTCCCAAATTCCTCTCATTGAGTCGGTCCCCGTAGTGAGAGAATTTTTGGAGGTATTTGCTAATGATCTTCCCGGTATTCCATCTAGATAGGAAATTGATTTTGGTATTGACTTGTTACCCGATAAAAATCCCATTTTAATTTCTCCTTATCGGATGACTACGGCCGAATCGAAAGAGTTGAAGGCTCAACTCAAGGATTTACTAGACAAGGGTTTCATAAGACCTAGTATTTTTTCACGGGGTTCTTCGGTTTTGTTTGTGAAGAAGAAGGATGGGCCCCTTAGAATGTGCATTCATTATCTCCAACTCAATAAAGTCACTATGAATAATAAGTATCCTCTCCCTCGAATTGACGACTATTTTAATCAACTCTAAGGGGCAAGCTACTTTTCTAAGATTGACTTGAGATCGGTGTATCACCAACTTACTGTGAGAGGTGAAGATATAACAAAGACGATATTTCGGACTAGATATTGTCACTATGAGTTCTTAGTAATGTCCTTTGGTCTCACTTATGCCCCGACGACATTTATGGATCTCATGAATATAGTGTTTTGAAGTTACCTAGATTCATTTGTCATTGTCTTGATTGATGACATCTTGGTATATTCGAAAAATGAGGGTGATCACATGAACCATTTGAGAGTGGTGCTATAAGTTCTTAAGGAGAATCAATTGTTTGCCAAGTATAGAAAATGTGAGTTTTGGTTGAGGTTGATGGCGTTTTTTGGTCATATCATATCTAATGAGGGAGTTGAGGTTGATCCAAGGAAAACTGAGGCGGTGAAAAATTGGCCTAGACCATTGAATCCAACAAATATTATGCGTTTCTTGGGTCTAGCGGGTTATTATCCGAGGTTTGTGGTTGGTTTTATGTCTATTACATCTTCATTGACTACTTTAACCCAAAAGAATAAGAAAATTGAGTGGTTGGAGGCTTGTGAGAGAAGCTTCCAAATCTTTAAAGATAGGCTTACTTCCACTCCGGTGTTGACTTTACTGGAGGGTACAAAGGTCTTCATTGTATATTATGATGCATCCCGAATGGGTTTAGGTTATGTGTTTATGCAACATGGGAAAGTAAACACATATACTTTTAGATAACTTAAGGTGCATGAGAAGAACTATCCAACTCATGATCTTGAGTTAGAGGCCATGGTATTTGCCTTGAAAATATGGAGGCATTACTTGTATGGTGTCCATGTTGATATGTATACCGACCATAAGAGTCTCCAATATGTGTTTACTCAAAAAGAGTTGAATTTTCCACAAAGGAGGTGGTTGGAATAATTAAAGGATTACACATGAGTGTTCTCTATCACCCGGCCAAGGACAATGTGGTTGCGGATGCTCAAAGTCGTTTATCGATGTGTCTCATGTAGATGAAGCTAAGAAAGACCTAGTGAAACATGTTCATAGGTTGTCTATATTGTGTGTGAGGTTAGAAGATGATCTGAATAGTGGTTTCATGGTCCATCACAACTCGGAGTCACCTTTGGTAGTTGAGGTGAAGTCCAAACAATACCTTGATGTCTTAGGGGGGATGATGTCTTGAGGTATCAAAGAAGGTTGTGTGTTCATAATGTAGATAGCTTGAGGAACCGGATTCTTGAGGAAGCTCATGGGTCTCGTTACTC
This sequence comes from Solanum corneliomulleri, assembly GCA_027704805.1. Taxonomy (NCBI): domain Eukaryota; kingdom Viridiplantae; phylum Streptophyta; class Magnoliopsida; order Solanales; family Solanaceae; genus Solanum; species Solanum corneliomulleri. The sequence continues at coordinate 12,783 of JAKWIY010001742.1, read as the reverse complement.
CATTTATCCTGGTTCAACAAAGATGTACTATGAAATTAGGGAAGTGTTTTGGTGGGAAGGTTTGAAAAAAACATAGCGGAATTTTTTGCTAAGTGTCCGAATTGCCAAAAAGTGAAAGCCAAACACCAAAAGCCAGGTGGTTTACTACAAGAAATCCAAGAAACTACTTGGAAGTGGAAATACATCAATATGGATTTTGTGGTAGGTTTTCCTCGGACACAAAAGTAGTCTGACTCTATATAGGTGATTGTGGATAGGTTGACCAAGTCCGCTCATTTAATTCCCATCAAGTCTACCTATTCGGTAGATGATTATGCAGGGATATTCATAGATGAGATTGGGTGTCACCATGGTATTCCGTTATCCATCATATCGGATAGGAGTGCACAATTGACATCTAGGTTTTGGAGGTCATTCCAAGAAGGGTTGGGAACTAAGGTGAAGTTAAGCACCGCTTTTCTTCCCCAAACGGATGGTCAAGCATAATATACTATCCAAACCCTTGAGGATATGCTTAGATCTTGTATTATTGATTTCAAGGAAAATTGTGATAAACATTTTCCTTTGATAGAGTTTTCTTATAATAATAGTTTTCATTCATCCATATCCATGGCTTTTTATGAAGCCTTGTATTGTAGGAGGTGTAGGTCTCCTATTGGGTGGTTTAAAGTGGGTGAGCCTTCACTTCTTAGTCCCGATTTTATTTATAAGACTATGGAGAAATTTCATAGATAAGGAACAGGTTGCAAATGGCCTATAGTGTGGTAAAAGTCTTATGCCGATCATAGGAAAAGGGATTTAGAGTTTGAAGAAGGGGACAAGTGCAGTTGAATTTTGCCTATGAAAGGGGTGGTTAGATTTTGCAAGAAACGGAAGTTGAGTCCTCGTTATGTGGGTCCCTATGAAATATTTCAAAGCGTTGGTAAGGTTGCCTACGAGTTAAGGTTTCCTAGTGAATTGGCTTCGGTTCATCTTTTTTTCCATGTTTCTATGCTTAAGAAGTGTATCGATGATGCCGAGTCTATTATTCCTATTTAGGGTCTTGGTGTGAAAGATAACCTCTCTTATAAGGAGGTTCCAGTTCAAATCCTTTATAGGCAAGTAAAGAAGTTAAGTAATAAAGAGGTGGCTTCCGTAAGGGTTCTATGGAAGAATCACCTAATTGAGGGTGCAACATGGGAGCCCGAGCCCGACATAAAGTCCCGTTACCCTTATCTATTTGATAACTAAGGTTAGTTATTTCTATTAATAATGAAAATAATAACTAAAATGAAATTTTTCTTGATATTTGGTGATGTTCTGAAAAAATGTTTATTTTTTGTGTCATTACAGTGAACTTAAAGTTAAAAGTGCATTTGGACTTGAAAATTTAAAATTCTTCTTATTTTGAGTTATGTTGTGAATTTTGATATGGTGAGTCATTATGAAATGATGTGTAGCATGTTGGTAAGTTGAACTTTGGCATCATTGACTCATAAATGCTATGTTGAGATCTTGTTGTTGTGAGTATGATATTTCTCATAATATGATGTCGAGCCTTATGTGTGGCTATTGATGTTTTGAATTGCCTTGTGTAAAATATATGAGTGATGTTTTTATGTAATGTTGTTGGATGGGTTGGTTTTCTTGAGTCTATTCCTTTATTCAAATGATCTCTAGTATCATTTGGGGACGAATGTTTCGGGGAAGAGGGGGGGGGGGGGGGTAGATGAATATTGTAACACTTCGAAAATCCAAAAAGTGTTCTAGAGATTAACATAAGGTTCATAAGGTTTAGACACTGTTTTAAGGTCTACTTTAATTAATATAAGTTATTTTGGAAGTCTAGAAACCAAAACATCCATGAACGTTCGAAAACTAGTTCAAGGAGGTGCTAGCGTGCCTTAGCCTATTTGACTACCTTTTAGAAGTTGGAAATCGATGAAAATTGGTGGATGAGTGTATAACATGTGTTTAAGTTTATTCATAGTGTAAACGTCCGGGCATGACTCCCCAAGGACCAACCAAGGGCCCTTGAGGAGGACCCTTGCAATTGTTGACAAAAGCTGTCAAGAGACAGTGTCACCAACGGATGTTGATGCCACTCTTTGATGGACACTTAGACAAAATCATTGAAGAATTATGTTGTATAGTCTCTTAAATTAGCGATGGATGTGCAGCACGGAGGGAGAACTGGTCGTCGATTGACCAACGATTCGCCGATCGTGGTTTCGTTGATGGAGGCCTGTGTTTCGCTGCACGTTTTGACTTATTCCTTTTAATTAATTTAATTAGTTAGGAAGTTAATTTAGGGGTTAGTAAAGGTGTAGTTAAGTTAATTAACCCCCTATATAAAGTCCTAACCTAATAAACTATTCAATACTCTCATAACTCATAAAACCCAAACCTGTTCCTTCACTCTTATTTCTCTCTCTATGGAAGAACTCCATTGAAGACCAAGCTAGGGGAGGATTTAAGGGCTGCAAATATTCAAGTTTCACCATCAATCTTAATCAATCATCAAGGTATGGGATCTCTTTCACCTTTTAGACCTATCTTCTCAAAGGCTTCCATCAAATTTATTTCCAAAGTTGGGTTTTCAAGTGGGTGTTTTCCCAATCTCGAAATTTATTTTATGAATTTATTTATGATTTATTTTTGATATTATTAATAGATTAGCATTTTCTTTAAATAATTATGATATATCTTGATGGTTTGATCTAGTGTTTAGAAGATGACCTTACCCCTTAACCCTAGGTTATGATCTTGATATGAATTATGTTATATTGGTTCAATTGACTTGGTTATTGGTTGAATTACTACTATATGATGTTTCTATACAAATCATGAATAAATTAGGGTGATTTATAGTCATTTCATGATATTTCTTGAGAAGTGATCTAGGTTATGAACTATGTGGTGAGTTTGACCTAAGTATCTTGTCTGAAGCTATCAACTAGTATTGAATTATGATATAGTAATTTTTTGAGCCTTGATTATCATGTTAGTCATTGAATTGTAATGACTTTATACCTAATTGGGTTGAATTAAGGGTTGATGGTAAGACCTTGATGATGAATTATGATGGAGACTTTGTAAGTCTTGTGATCCCTATTCTTTACTTCAAATTATGGTTAATTGTAATTAAGTCATGATGTTGTATGCCTTGTATTAGGATATATAAGGTTGGTATGATGTGGAATTGAAATGTCTTGACTATCATTGTGAGTGGTTGGCGAAGATGTATATGTTATAAGGATGGTGAAAGATTTACCAATGTTCCTTAACATGAAGTGATATGTAAATGTGCTAACCTCACTTATGTGAATTGTAATGAAAGGATTATAGTCACACAATTCTTATTGAACTATGATGATGATGATGATGATTATACAAGGGTTAGAACCTATGACCTACAATAATCTATGATGATTAGTAAAGACATTAAATACATTTCAAAAAGGGACTTAGCTTAGCATAGAGTGAACTTGAGATTAAGAGGTGGTGAATTCCCATAGAGGAAGATTCATCCTATAGTTCAATAAGAGTTGTTGACTCCCCTCTAAGGGATACTCATCCATTGGATTCGGAAGAGAGGAGGACCCAATTACCAAGTGGTACGTAGAGGGATTATACCTACCTCTTAGTTCTTGAACTATGTTGCCCCGATAGGATGACTAGCTAGTGGATCCATCTAGAAAGCTACGTTTATGTTTTGTTTTACTTTGGCTGGTAGACCACCTTCTGTAACACCCCGTAGTCAAAATAGACTAAAAATAAGTTTTTTTCCAAAAAAACCTGCAGGTGCAACCAACGGTGGCATTGACGATCCGTAGGAGAGAGGACGGTCCGTCCTACACAACCGTCGATGGGATCAGAAAATCCCCAAAAAAAATTCAGCCGGAAAAAATTAGCTAAGTATTGATCGACGGATGTATCGGTGGTTTGTAGGTCAAACGACAGTCCGTAGTCCTTGACCATCGATCGAGACCCCTATTCACCCACTCTCTGACAAGAGCTACGGATGATCAACATGGTCCGTAGGTGGAAATTTGCAGATAGTTAAGGGGAAATGCGATTGGGTAAATTTAAAATGACAATAAATCTTTGTACGAAATTAATTAGGTGTCCGGTGACCTACCCACCAATAGATAATTGAATTGTCTTTCCATAGCCACCGACCATGCTAACATCAGAATTATGAATAAAAAGTTATGCCCATTTTAGTAAAGTCATGTCGAACAGGTCCTGATGACGGACCCAACGACGGGGTGTCAGGAAGACGACGGACCGTCAGTCCTAGCCATCATTTGGCCCGACAACAAGTTTCCCAGTGGTCTTTTTGACCTTCCCACTCTGTTTAAACCCTAAGTTACGTCATTTTTACCCTAAATCATCATATTTTAGTTAGATTAAGCCTAGAAACATAACTAAAACATATCTAAGTCAAATTATTCTATCAAAACTTAGAAAACTAGAAGCAAGAAATGAGAAAAAGCTCAGGAACCTAGTTCAACAACTAAGCAAGTTTCCAGCAGTTCCAGCTGAGAAATCTAAGTGTTTCTCCATGAATTTCATCAGCAGGTTTGTGGAATTTCAATAGTGGGTTCCTTTCACCCATTGGGTCCCTAGTTTTCAGTCAGATCTTGATTCTATTATCATGATTAAACCTAGGGTTTCTAGAACTTAGATAGAACTTCATAATTTAGTTACATATATGTTCCAAATAAGATTATCATGTTATTACTTAGATTATCGTATGAATTTCATAACCCTATCTTTGTATTTCTTTACTTCTTCAATTACACATGCTAGGTAAGATATTTCAGGCACTTTAGATATACATGCCTCAATTATAAATGCATAATTACCAGATTGATTGTTGCATTCTTAGTTTGCATGTTCAGTTTTGAGTTATCCAGTATTTACAGAAACTCAGACATAATCAGTTAATTTACAGAATTCATTGGGAGTACCATAATAGCGAGTTGGACTAGGGTTCAGCATACCCAATGAGTCCCAGAACTACTATCCAAGTAGGTTGTAAGTCCCCTCTGTGGGCAATCGGTTTTCTGATCAAGCGAGCATGCCTTTATACCTTTGGCAAGGTATATTGGGTGCTCTTGATTGGGCGTATGCATCAGAATCTGCATTTAGATCATGTGGTTTTATCATCGGTTATTAAGTAGCTCCCACAACTCAGTTAGACTCTCAGCATTGACCATTTATCAGTATATTCAGCATTCATTTTCAGCATGTTATTAATTGGTCATTGCATCTAGTTAGCTCAGAATTCAGTTTATCATGTCAGATTATTATACTTGCTTTTATGCTTGTTCATTTATGTTTTATTTGTGCTTTACTCTATCCTACATGCTCAGTACCTTTCAAGTGCAAACACATACGTGCGCTACATCTTCTCGAGATGTAGGTTCAGGTTCTTAGCATCCAGATCACGCATAGATAAATTTTCAATCTCCAGTTCAGCAAATTCAGTGGTGAGTCCTCATTCTCCGAGGACAACAGTCATTAGTGTCATTTCAGTTTTTAGTCATTTAGTTTCAGTTTTTGCTAGATTTAGGTGGGGCTTGTCCCAGTATTTCTAGTCTAGTTTATAGGCTTATTTAAGAAATAGTTAGTTTTAGCTTAGTATTGAGTTAATATTTCTTTGTATTAAACTCATTAGTTTTTCATATATCTCAATTACATAATATGGGTATTCCCCATATTTTCATTATAAGTTGTGATTTAATTTCCGCAACAGTTCATTATATTTAGTATGCTCATGATCATGCCAATAGGGTTAGCTTGGGATCACTTGTGGTCCTAAGTTTTATGTTCACGTCTCGGGGGTAGCTCGTGGCGTGGCACCTTTCTTCGGTGTAAGGTTTTACAATACCGGATTCCGCACTTAGCTTTTATGATTTATGTCGGTTAAGGCAAATGTTCCCTATACTAAAATGAATGTAATAAAGTACAAACTAACTAAGGTGACTTGAGAGGTTGAATTAGCTTAGGTAGGGGTATGAGACTCTACCTATGCCTTGCACTAGTTTGCCTTGGAGGGAACTTTAGGAGGTTGTTACCATGTATGAATATGCTTATAATGGTACGTTGTATGTATATGATTAGCTTTCACATTGGTGATACTATGTGTTGGTTGGTGTTATTTATGAATATGTGTTATCTACATTGTTAAAGTACGATGATATGTACTCTTAAATGATATGCTATGTGAAGTAGGATGTTGGTCATGATTCATATTGGGTTATTTGATTGAGTAAGGCTATGGGTCTTTTCTTGGTCGTTGCACTTGTTTACTTGAAAAGGTTGTGGGTAATTGTCTTGCTTTGGTTATGTTAATGAACTCTTATTCATGCTTGTTGAGGTTATGACTTGATGATAGAGTTGTTTTGAATATATGTCTAATTACATGATATACATGTTGACTTGACTAGTTTTGATGTTGTTGGTCTTGTGATGTACAAGACTATGACTTTATGAACATATCTTATTGATTTGGTATGGTCTTGTTGAATGTGCGTAAATGTTTTCAATGAAAAGTGCATACTTATTGAATGTTCCCTTTTCATAGCATGATTTCAAAGTATGTGTGCATATTGTCTCATACTTAGTACAAGTGGTGTACTAACCCCATGTCTTACTTTTACCAAACATTGTAGGTCCCGCTCGTTGAAGTGTTTTTGGAGACGACTTAAAAAAGAATTGGATCTCTTGATCATCCAAGTAGGGTAGGTCCTCACTTTCCGAGGGCGATGCCACTATCTAGATAATGTAGTTGTCTTTGGAGTTTAAGACTTCTATGTTTCTTTCTTTCCATTTAGTACGAAACATTGTGTAGCTTGTGTCAGGCATTATTTCTTTGATGTATGGGCTATGCACAAGTTCTTACACTCTTATTAGATGGATATGAAATGAGACGACTATTATGAATATGTTTTTCTCTATATATATATATATATATATATATATATATATATATATATAATATATATATAATATAATATATATTATATATATAAGTATATATATATATATATATATATAGATATATTTATATATATATATATAGATATTATATATATATATATATATATATATCTATATATATTATATATATCTATCTTTATATCTCTCTCTATATATCTATATATATTATCTATATATATATAATTATGTGGAATAAAAGTAGAAAACTAATCTTCCTAAATGAAGGGTCTATGTATACTTAATGTATATTCAATATGTGTATGTAGAAGTGTATGTAACCTCAATGTCGAAGTAGTAAAAATTTCTAAATATCCACTGAATTTGACCTATGAATGTAATGATTTAAGCTAAGAGACTATTTTTAGTCCTCAAAGAGGACAACGAAGCAGTTACGTGTAGGGGGTATTCCCGAATGTGACATCTGATATACTAGATATCTCAAAACTGACATGCACGATTGGGAATAAATATTAATATACTGATAATGATAAATTCAAGACTAAGATATGTATATTTGAAATATCTGACCTATCATGTGCAATTGAAGAACCAAAGAAATACATAGCTAGGGTTCTGGATTTCATACAAGAAACGAAGTAATCACATGATAATATGCTTTGTTCTGCACGACTGCCACAACCATTTTGTTTTTGCTCCTGATTTCAAGTGGAGGCTTAGTTTCGATAATTGGAGAAGCAACATTTGTTTAATGTTAAACGCGCTTGGACAAGAATGATGATGCATTAAATTTTGATTCTTTGGGCAATTTGAAGCTTGAATTTGGAATTATTGTTGCAGCAAGCAAGATATCTACGACTCATGGGTGGATAATGTTTCTGTTCACCGGAAAAAATACCCAACAAAATGTTCTCATCCTTTGAGCTTTTCTAAATTTTTTTTCTTTGGGTCGTAGTGTTTTGATGTGCTACACTTGTACTAATTCGTGTTATAAAATATAAACAAAATAATAATCAGCTTTATTCAAATATTATAAGTGTATACACCATTAATGATTTTTACTAACTTTTGTTCTGAAAATTGAGAACGAAATGAAACATAACTTTCTATGACATGAAAAAAATGGTGAGAGAGCAAACCTTGGAAACGGGGAACCTTTGATATACTTCTGACTGTACTTGCGCCATGCCCATTTTTCATTTGTGAGTTCCTCTTGCGACGATTCATAGGTAAGCCTTATCGACTGATTTTTCCTGAATCAGAAGCTATAAATTCTAAATTTTGAAGATACATGCATAAAAAAATGTAATGAAGTGAGTGTTTACCTTGTTCTATATTGGTTCAAAGGATTCTTCATATAAAAACCAAATTAGGATGAATGTTAGCCCCTATATCGAGTTGTCGTTGTCGATCTATCCATTCTGGTTGTGTTTAGTTGGTGTCACACATGCCACCGTTGTTCGTGATTGAGGAAAAATGATTTGTTGGATAATTAAAACTGGTGGAATTGAATGTAAGTTCAAATGGTGGTTGTAATTTATGTTCGTTATGATAACTAGATCATGTGATCTTCCCTCACGAGCGATTTGAAAATCTAAAGAAACAATTTCAGACAAACCATAAAAACTATTCATGCGAGGAGCTAAAATTCTGTCAAAGTAATTCTAAACATGGGACGCGTTCCAACAAAATGTAGAAGCTACAACATTGTTAGGTTTATTGATATTAAAAATTCTTATTATTCCACCTATATCCTGATGATCTTCCCCCATTTTAAATCTATATATAATGATATCTAGTTAAATGAAAAAAATAGAAATGAGTTTATAGGATAAACTAATGATGTTTTCTATCAAAGAAGAGATGGAAAGAGGATTCAAAGAGGGGGATGAATCATAGAGGAAGTATATTAGCAAAAAGAACGTTTTAGTTACTAAGAAATTATAAATCAAAGGATGGGATGAAGAAAGTGAAGCTACTTCACAACTTAAATAGAGAAAATAAAAGGATATATACGTACCACGCATGCTCACATTTACTTTTTATTTAATGAAAAGTAAATAATATATATATATATATATATATATATATATATATATATATATATGTGTGTGTGTTGTGTGTGTGTGTGTGTGTGTGTGTATATGTATATGTATATATGTATATCTTAAGTTTAGAGAATATTCGATTAAACTAGTTTACTTTAAATCACAACTATATTTTGTGAATCATTATTTTTATAATTTAAATAATTATGTTACTAAATAAATAGGCTCGTTAATAAATTTATACCGAATTTGTTTTTAAATCAATTGGCTACTATTTGAATTGAACTCTTTTTCCATTTAATTTGGAAGAGCCAAATTTGGGCCCCTCACACTTATTCCTAATTCCCAGGCCCAAGTTTCCCTTTCCAAACCCAAATATTCAGCAGCCCATCTTAAAATCCCAACCCATTTATTCTCAGGCGACCCAATACACATTTAAACACCCACTAAGTTATATCCAGGCCCAAACGTCCATCCCTCAACCCAACCCAATTAACCCCAACATTCCCAGGCCCAATTTTCCAATCCCAGCGGCCCACTCGTTTTAATTTTAAACCCAGCCCAACACTTTAAATCCAACCCTCTTTTCAATCGACCCAAACCCTTTTATTTGTTAACCGACCCAACATTAAATTAACCCAAGCCCAAACACCCGACCCAACCCCATTCTTTGACCCATCCGACCCGACCCAAACCCGTTTCCCCTTCCTTCTTCTTCCCCTCACACCCCACACGACCCCCATTCACAGAAAACAAATCCCCAATTCTCGGAAGAAAATAAACGCGAAGCTCGCATCTCCCTCATCTCTCCCGCTCTCTCTCTCCCTTCCTCGTCTCCCTCATCTCCGAAACCTTCCCAGCCACGCGACAACACCTCGCGTCGCGTCTCTCTCCCTCCCCCACGCGAAAACCCCGACAGCCACGAAAATTCCCCAAAAAACAGAACCCGCCTGCGTCTCCCTTACGCGCAGGGGATTTTTCTCTCTATTTTGTCTTCTTCCTCGCGTGGCCTCCCCGAACAGCGCGTCGTAACGTCCATTCTCCCTTTTCTCTTTCGAAATGGGGTCGAATTTGCAGAAAAGGGGGTTTGACCCAAATAGGAAGGGATTTTCAAATTTCGAATTCGTTTTGCCCGCCGAAAACTCGAAAACCCTAATTGTTTTCTTCTATATAAACCCCACCCCTCTTCAGAAAAAGGGGAGAGCAATTTTGGTGGAAGAATTCTCGGAAAACGCTGCTTCTTCTGTCTTGTTGCTAAGCGAAATTCTGGGGTTAGAAATTTTAGGTTGAAAAATTTTGTTTTGAATTTTGGGTCGACAGATTTTAGTCGGACATTTTGTGTGGAGAATTTTTGAGTGTTAGATTTTTGGCGTTTGGAAAACGTCTCTGTTTGTTGTTATTTCTGAAAGAACTGTTAGCCAGAGGGTTTCAAAACAGAGTTCCGCTTCCGTCTCAATTTCGACATCGTACTCTCGTTCCGGCGATACTAAGTTCGCGGTAGGAGTCGCTTGCCCTGCTCACCCGTCCCTGTCGCTGCTCCTCAACAGGTAAACACTTTTCGTTATGTAATCTTCTTCTCTTCTCGGGTCCAATGTGGTGGAGGGAGGTTAGAAATTTTCCTTCGTGTGTGTTTACCGGTTGTTTTGTTGCTGTTGGGTCGACATTATTGGGTATGTTTGCTGAGATTTGTTTGTTTTTTTTTTTCCTGCGTGCATAACCCACTTGTTCTTGGTTATTTCATTTAAGTAAAACTCTATCCGGATTTTCAATCGTCGTGTTGGTATGTACATATTTGTGGCTTTGGTTTGTAGACTTTGTGTTTTGGTCATCCTTCTCATCTAAATTGAAAGTTTTCCCATGACATAAAAGTATTCTTGTGTGTTTGTTGAAATGCGAATGTGGTTCTTTCTCCTCTCCCAATAGTTTGTGATGGTCGAGTTAATTTCGAATTTGTTTTAAGGTTAAACACAGTTTCTGGTTTGTTTGCTGTTGTAAATCCGTTTTATTAATGCGACCTCAAGTTAACGCGACTTAAAGGTTCTCTCGTGACTTATTAGTGTAGTGTCTATGCTAAGGTCGTTTGATTTCCCTGCTGCTAAACTCCCTCGACAGTGTTGTTATGGGTGCATTTTTAGACATTGAATATGATTCATGTGACCTCGGAATCTGCTTTAGTTTACATAGGTTGTTACATGCCTTGGCTTGAGTTTGCATTAATCAAATCGGCTAGTGTATTATTCCAGTTTGTTGCTGCCCTCTTGTCTTTGTAATAAGTCTTTCTTGTTTCGCTGTCTCATGCCTTTGCGAAGATTCGTTTGTGGTAAATGTTATTATACTTATTTGAGAAGTTCAAGTATCATATCCATGGCATGTCTACCTTGTATTCACTAATGACAGTAATGTACACCCTTATGCACTTTGACAGATCTATCCATATGTGTATACGCATTGCTTGTTTTTCTTTTCCCTATCTCGTTTGTTGTGAGGTTGTTTTCTCAGTATCATTTGGATTTGTTTCTTTTTTTAATCATTTATTTCCCCTCTAATTCACATCTCCAAGTAGTTCATTTTTTTGTTTTATTCACGATGCTTGCTATTAGTTTATCGTTCAAGGCGCTAATCCATTGTCATTTTATTTGCATGTGAATTTATTGGCGAGTCCCATGGACTTCATTTCCCTCTTTTGCACATCCTCGTTGAGCCGTAAAGGCTCAAAATTTTATCGAGCCATGAGACAGACGGGCAAAATCCGGAATTTCGTGAAGATTGAAGAGAAATCCAAAAATGGATTAGAATACTTTCCTATTTTATATTTTTGTATTTTGTTACTTTGTAATGGGCATAAGCCCTTATTTTCTTCTTTTTACTTTCTATGCATTTTGTATATCTAGATTAGGACAGGTGGAAAATGGGTCGAAAACCCAAACAAGCAAATGGGTCCAAAATTCGGTCAAGGCGAACAGACTCCGGATTTGGACCCAAACATCTCTCTCTCTCTCTCTCTTTACTACTTGTTTACGTTTTGTTTTGAATGTCTTTAGTTTAGGGTTAGAATAACTCCAAACCCCTTCGAAACGTCTTTCTATTTTATCAAACTTAAAACTTAAAACTGAATCTCAAAACGATAGACGTTTCAAATTCACTAGTTTGCTTAGAGTTAAAAGTTTAAGAGGTTTAACTTTAAATGGAATCTTAAAACAATAATATTTTGTAAGCTTGTTTATATTTGAGAAATCTGACTTTAAAAATTCGCAAATCGTAAAATAAATAGTCAATTAAGTTAATCGCCGGAAAACCGTAAGTTAGCGGAGTGTCTTAGGTGCCTTACACCTTCCTAAGACACTAATAAGAATCCCGAACCCCCTAAAATATTTTCAAAACAATTTTTTCTGTTTAAGTTGTTTTGGAAATAAGTTTTCTTGATTTTTCTCAAAAATTAAGTGGCGATTCCTAAATATCTTTTAAAATAAAACAAACTCTTTTCGAAAATCATCATTTTTTTGATAAAACATGCAACACACGAAAAGTCAAATAAAATTTTTTGAATTCTTTTTTTTTTGAGATCATACAAATCATATGATATACATGAAACTAATCAAAGTATATCATATGGCTCAAAATTTGATCGTGATGACGCTTACCATAACCCCTTTTGTAGGCAAACAAAAACCTAAATTTAGAAAACATAAGAATATAATGATAAGTAGCAAGAGGAAACAAGAATTAAAATACAAAATAGCGCAATCAAATAGAAAAATAAACATGATACACAATATATAAAAGATTC
>JAKWIY010001741.1:0-16636 GCA_027704805.1 Solanum corneliomulleri | reverse complement strand
GAGAATAAAAAATAGCATCTCAAACTAGTAAATGTTTATTCGAGAAGAAAATAAAAAATATGTCTCAGATTAGAAAGTGTTTATCCTAACAGAAATAACAAAATCTCATTATGCAAGAGAGTCTTGTTAATCCCATTATATATATATATATATATATATATATATATATATATATATAATATATATATATATATATATATATATATATATATAAAATTTAACTTGATATAGTTATATTAATAATAAAATAATTTTAATCGATGATAAAATAATAGTAATAAATAAATATATTCTTCTCAATATATTATCTAATAACATATATGTTACATGAAGTTTTAGAATTATACATAAAAAGAGAAATAAGTAAATTAGACAATTCAAAAATATTTTTACAATCCAGAAACAAAAAACAACATCATGAAATTGAAAAGTCTAAAGAACCAAATGAAATGAAATAACATGCTTCGAAATTGTTGAAAATTCTGTTCTTAAAAAGCTTGCTCACTAGTTGCATTCCTTATGAATGAGGCCTTTTGAGAAAAATAAGTGTGATTGATATTGTATTTAACATGTTGACTGGTCCATTAATATGTTCATTAGGGTGTTTAAAAAATGTGAAAAAATTGAATTATGTTGAAAACATGCTATATGAACACATCCCAGAAGTGATGCGTTCACTAAGTAATAATGAATTTAACTTTTGTCTTATAATTAGTTTATAAAAGTAAGGTTATTATGTAGGGAATTAATGAAAAATAAAGTTCTTAATGTTGAAAGAAACTACATTGTTGGCCTTCCTAGTTAGAGATTTATACCGGAGTGTGTAGCATTTAGGATACAAATTAGAAATAAAAGAGCGAGAAATTCATTGTTACAATACATGAGAGGAGAGAGAATTGAGGATTAAATGAAATGAAGAATGATTAGTGTTTATTTATTTGTCATAAACTTAGTTCTAGAAGAATCTTATAATTTATTATTACTAGAAAAATCATGTAACTTGTGGAGGAAATTTAGCCATTTGAAAAAATATTTTTGATAAATTTAAAAATAGAATTTGTAAAATTTTAAATGAAATATATATGAATTGACTATAATACCCTTCATCGTCCTCAAGTTCACATTTCTATAAAAAACATAAAATAATAATAGTATAGAAATATATACTTGTGTAGTATCATTGACTAATAAGTAGAGTATGAACAAGAAAACTTAACGATATTACACCCACGCCCACAAGTATCAATGTAACGACTATATGTTATAATTAATTTATATTTATAAGATAGTTGCTTAATTTCTTCAAAATTCCATAAAGAATTGAGATCATTTTGATAATTTGTGATGTATTTATATTTATGAGCAAAAAAATATAAATTAAAAATCTAAATTATATATCCAAATAAAAATTCAACTTTATATCATATGATTTCAAATCATTATTTCAGCTATACAACCAAATAACCTTATCAGTTATTTTGTAACGACTCATTACACTTAGTGTGGTTAATGAAAAGTTGAATTTCATCAAATATAATTTCATAAATCATAATTTCATGTCCCATGTTCGAAATGAGAGTAGCTACACATGACATTTGGTGTGGTTAACAAACAACCCCCACCCGATCCCATCCCAAAAGAAAAAAAGATGAAAAAAGATCCATAAAGTATATGTAACAGACCTCCACATTTTTCAATTTGAAGCATTCTCATGAAAAGTGTACCTACACCATAAAGCACCAACACAGCTCTCTCTCCTATTCCTATTCCTATTCCTTATCCCTCTCCCTCTGCTTCCTACAATTTCTACTCTCACAGTAAGTAACCCCTTCTCATTCTCACTCTCACTCTAGGGTTTTCCACATGCCACTGCATACAGCCCAACAATGCTTCAACAAAGGAGACGACGTAGAAGTGCTAAAAACCAACCCTTTTACCATCTGGTTACCCTCTACCGTAATCCGATCAACCCCATGTAAGAAAACCAGAAATGGTCAAATTTACGTTGAGTTCCAGACCCTTTCCGCCGAGGAACCTTCTGGAAGCCGGAGGGAGTACGTAAACGCCGGTGATGTACGTCCTGCACCTCCACCGGAGCTTCACAGGTACTTCAAGGTTGGTGACAATGTCGAAGTTCTTTACAAACAAAAAGGGTGGAGAAAAGGGAAGGTGGCTGATATATTGGAGAATTCTATGTATTTCGTTTCACTTGATGGTGGAAAGGAAGAAATTGTTAAAGTGGAACAATGGGGTTTAAGGGTTTATCGAGTCTGGGATGATGGTTCTTGGCTTCCTCCTCTTGACTTCCAACAAATGCCCCAGGTAAAATATACATTACTTTTGTCCAATTTGGTCAAATTTAAGAGTAGCATGCAAATTTGGGGAGAAAAAGTACTGTATAGACTTCATTGCATGTTGGTTTTAGGAGTTTATATACATATATTGAAATCAAAATGGGGATTAATAGACTGCTTTATGTTTAAGTTGGCTGCTTACCTTCTTTTTCTCCCAAAGTTTTATCTTTTATAAAATGGGAGCTGTGGATGGTCTAAGCTACCAAATGTGTATATTCCAGATGAATGTGCGGTAGAAAAATTGATTCTTATCGGTTTACTAAAATCCCTTGTTGGTCTGTTATTACTGTTTTATTCATTGATGCATGAATTTCCCAAGGATTATGTTGTACGAACTCGAGAGAGATGTGTAGCTGACAATTCTACTGGTATCTTTTTGTTTTCAATTGAATTTGGAAAGCCTTGCATTTTGATCCGAATTTTAATTGATAGTTCAATGACAATCTCTTGATTGTTTGACAGTATAGCAAGAGGAAAAATTGTCAATTTGGCAGAAATATTGCGATTCTAATGGCTGTAGTAAAGTCATGGCAGTTTTTTTTCTCTTACATTCCTTGACTATTCTTTGTTCCGAGGACGATGCTATTGGTGAAATATATATGAAATGAATCAAATCATTCACTTTTGTTATTTGATTATGCATATGTTAGTGAATCTTTAACCATCAAATATAGTTGATATTTCTTTCAAGATTTATGTGCCAGGGGAAATTGAATTGACATATCTACCATAAATTTCTCTTCTTGTCTTTGTATATTTAAAGTCTTCCTCCTATTACACTTTTTTGTTAACAAATAAACAAAAGATGTGTAGGTGAGAATGCATTCCTTCTAATTACGCTTATTGGCATTTGCTTATATAATTATACAGGAAGTTGTATCAGACCAGGCATTACATTTTATAGGGTACTTAGCTGAATATTCACTTGGTGGAGTATACTTTTCCTGTATACTACCAAGTTAAAATTCATTTGATGTATCGTAGTCTAAAGTTTATCTCCTTTTTCATGTATACTACCTAGTTAAAATTATTGTGATGCAGAAACTTATCAAAAACACAAAATTATTGCATGCAGAAAAACAGACCAGAGGTAGAGCTGAAGTCAAGAGGGGTCAAACTCAGGATAATGTGTAGCCGATCTTGGAAGAAAATATTTAGCGAAGGGATGTCTGTGGAGGTGAAACGTGATATAGAAGGTTGCTATGGTTCATGGCATACTGCAGCTATTGTTGAACCTGTTGGCTATGACAAGTTTTTGGTTGAATACGAGAAACTGAAAACCGTGAACGGGACTCAATTTCTCAAAGAAGAGGTTGATGCTTCATACATCAGACCTTGTCCACCTGAAAAACGATCATTTCATCAATTTGAACATCATGATAGAGTAGATGCTTGGTTGAATGATGGATGGTGGGAAGGTCATATAACAGAAGTTCTTGGTGGTTTAAAGTATACAGTTTGTTTGATGAACACAGAGGAAGAATATGTGTTTGAGCATTCTATGCTAAGGCATCGTCAAGAATGGGTCAGAGAGAAATGGCTTACTGCCAGAGAGGTATGTTCCTCTAATCTCTTCCTCGTACTTGTTGGCTTTTTGCCTCGAGCCTTCATAACAATCTTCTTTTTCTTTGTACATCCTCCTCTGTTCCCTCAATTTCTTTAAGTTTGATAAGACAAGAAGTTCATCTGACATGACACTGAAGTCAAAGGAGCTGAAAATCAGGATAAAGTGTAGTGGAAGGACATCGAAGCCAAAGTTCAGCAAAGGGATGAGGGTAGAAGTGAGAAGTGATGAAGAAGGATACCAGGGCTCCTGGTACACTGCAGTAATTGTTGATTCCACTGGTGAGCATAAGTTTTTGGTGGAATACCTGACACTACGAACTGAAGACGAATCTGAGCCCCTTAAAGAAAAGGCACATGCTTCTGACATTAGGCCCTGCCCCCCTGTAATTCAAAGAATTGACAGATTTAAAATGCTTGAAGAAGTTGACGCATGGTATAATGAGGGATGGTGGGTTGGTCTTATATGCAAAATCCTTGACGGCTTAAAGTACATGGTTTATTTTTGGACGACAAACGAGGAGCTGGTGTTTGACCATTTCAATTTGAGAGCCCATCAAGAGTGGATAGATGGGAAATGGGTCATTGCATTCATGGTATGACAACCTTCTTCTTTGACAATTACTATTTGATTTATTCTTCAAAAGCTTTATGGTTGAGATTATTTGGTACTTCATACCTATGTGATTCACCTGACATGCAGAAAAAATCTAAAATCCAACTGAAGCCCAAACTGAACTTAAAGAGACGGAAGGGTGGAGTAGCCAGTCATACAAATTTCTGTGTTGGAGCAAAGGTGGAGGTGAGGAGTGATGAAGAAGGTTACCAGGGTTCATGGTACCCTGCTACGATTGTGAGACCTCTAGGAAATGGGAAGTATTTGCTACAATACCAGACTCTAGAAACTGATGATGAAACTGACCTTCTGACTGAAGAAGTAGATGCTCTTTTTATAAGGCCTTCTCCCCCAGTAATCCAACAAGCTGATCAATTCAGGCCACTTGATGAAGTTGATGCTTGGCATAATGGTGGATGGTGGGCTGGTCAAGTGTGCAAAGTCCTCATAGGTTCAAATTATACGGTCTACTTTCGAACAACAAATGAGATCTTGGAATTTCAGCATTCTGATTTGAGGCCCCGTCAAAGCTGGCTTGATGGAGAATGGATTGCTGCTAAAAGGGTATGATGTGATTATTATTTCTTTTCAAGTAGCTAACTTACTTTGTGATGTTATTAACATAGAGCTGCTGATTTGGAGATCTTGCCCGAGACTTTGGTCTAGTGGTAAGAGTACAATATGTGACGTCTGTTAGGTGCAGACAAAAGGCGAGGCTGTATAGAAGGTGGGAGTTTTTGATTATACAGTAACAGAAAGAGCTACTGATTAATGGTCTCTGTTATATTTGGACATAATGACTCCCAAATTGGTTCTTTCTTTAGCTGTGTTTGTAAGGTTTTGCTTCTCCGCCTACTGTTTTACTGCATTTAACAAAGTAAGAAATTATGAAGGAAATTCTTGCCGTTAGTTTGCAGGGTCGGTATATCATGATCAGGACAAAGCATGATGATATTTACAGACTTGAACAAGCTCCTCGAAGATCTTGCACTTTTCTCGTTCATAAAAACATCAAATTGTGCACCGAAACATCCCCAAGTTACCTGACTTGTACATATAGTATTACGTTATCATTCGACATGTACATGAATAGTATGATCGACAAACTTGGAAGAGCTAAAATTTCCTTTTGTTACTATTATGGCTTCTTAAATATAATACAAGCCCCCCCCCCCCCCCGCCTTTTTTTTTTGGTCAAAATCAATTACCACAAGGCTTATTGCAAAATCTATGTTTCTGGAAAATACTTATTTTGCCCAACTTTACACCTATTTTTTTTTTTTTTTGGGCTACATCAGCTCCTGATTCTTATCTTTGGGGGGGGGGGCAAATATAGGCCTTATTAATTTGCATGTAATTGGTTGACAGTTAAATGAAACTTCTAGAGTGTGTTTGGTATGAAGGAAAATATTTTCTGGAAAATGTTTTCCAATTTTCCCATGTTTGGTTGGGACAAAAGTTTTGGAAAATGTTTTCCAAATCAACTCATTTTCCTTAAAATTAAGGAAAATGACTTCCCTTCAAAAATTAAGGAAAAAATTTTCCATAACTCTCCTCCAATTTCAAATTACATTTTTTTGGGGGAAAAACATCAATTTAAATAAATATTTTCAATTTCAAAAAATTTGTTTTTTCACCTGATCCTTGACCCTCCCCCCACCGGCCAGCCCCCCCCCCCCCACTCCAAACCCTCCCCAAAAAATTAATTTTGCTTTTTTAAAATATTTTCAACTTCAAATTTTATTTTTAAACTCCTACCCCTCCCCTCCTCCCGGCCAGCCCCCCTACCAGCCCCCACCCACCCCAATCTCCCAAAATTAATTTTGTTTTAAAAATACAATCAACTTCAAATTTTATTTTTTCACTCCTACCCCTCCCCCTCCCCCTCCCCCGCCCCCACCCCACCCCCCACCACCACCCAAAAAAATAATAATTTTGATTTTGAAAAATATTTTTAATGTCATAAATTATTTTTTACTCTAGTAAACATAAAAGATGTCTCTCAAAAACATTTTTCATTCATAAATCAAACACTAAAAATCATTTCCAAAAAATATTTTCTACTCACCAACCAAACATGAGAAAATAAGTCCAAAATCTACTTGTTTTCCAAGAAAACATTTTCTAGGAAAACATTTTCCATGGAAAACATTTTCCTCCATACCAAACACACCCCTAATCTTAATCATTTGGGATATTAGTCAAAAAAATTTTTGGATTGAATTGTAATAATTCATTTTATTTTTTACTATTAACAAAACCAAAGCCTTCCGCATAAGAGCACCGTTTGTAAACCCAACTGTTTTATCTTCTTTAGTCGCTCGCCATATCTATGAAGTATACGGACAAAATTCGAGAGAATGCGCAGGTCTTCAGAAAATTACTCCAGCCACTTAACAGATGTAGAAATTCGTATGGACTCTTAATTAAGTATTAAGAGTCCATACACTTAACAGATGTAGAAAATTAAGTGATCATGTATAATTTTTCACACAATATATTCAAATATCTATATCTCTACTGCTCACGGCATCTGTTTGTAAATTAAATCAAAAGAAAATCTGCAATTGGATTCTTGATAAATAGCCAGGCTTAATGTTAGTAGCAAACTAGTGTACTTGGCCGTACTTCGTGCTGTTATGAAAAAATTTAAAATAAAATTACATACTAATATAAATAATTACTTTAATAAAATAAATTTTTTGTTAATCACATAATTTTATATAAGAAAAGCTATGAAAAATATTTAGATTTAATATGAAATTCATTAAGAAATTGTGAACTTCATAAAGTTAAATATTTAAATTAAATTAATGGAGAAAAAGAGAAAGTAATATTAGGTAGTATTAGAACTACTAAAATGAAAATTGTGATCATTTTTTTTTAATTTGAGATTTTTAGTATAATTTATATATATATAGATATATATATAGATATATATATATATATAATATATATATATATATTATATATCTATAATATATATATATATATATATATATATTTATGTAAATTTGAAATTTGACCGTTCTTTTCTGCTTCTTTGTAATTTTTTTTAATTCTATTCTTATTAATTTTCGGCAATGTGTAAATCAGATTGCTATTAATAGTTATTATTCATGACTATATAGTTAATCAATACTATTATTAATCATTATCCACAATTACCACTAATTATCCTAGTAATCACCCAATCATCACATGTTTTAATTATTTTTATTGTACAATATGAGATTAATTTAATATTTGTATTAATAAATTTTTAATAATTAAATTTTAAATAAAAAAGTGTACACATTTAAATAATGAAAAACAACAATATTAATTAGTTAAATTCCATATCATATTATTATTATTATTATTATTACTACTACTACTATCACTACTACTATTACTACTACTACTATTATTATTATATTATTATTATTATTATTATTATTATTATTATTATATTATTATTATTATATTATATATTATTATTATTATTATTATTATTATTATTATTATTATTATTATTATATATTAAATTATTTTGCGACTACTTATATTGGGAAACAAAATAATGTAAAATTTAAAAATAACATAAAAGAGAACAAATTTCTATTTCTTTTAATTTTGTTTGGCTTAAACAAAAATATTAAAAAGTACATTTCACATTTTAAATAATATTGCATTTAATATAATAAATTCCTGAGAATAAAGAGGCATAAAAATTTAATCTCAGTTTGAAATTAGGGCCTGAGTCGAGTATGATTTGATCCCGATTTGAAAATTGGGGTCGAAATTCTGACTTGAAAGTTAAATCTTTGGTCTCGAATCGAGTGTTGAAGTCAAATTGAATTGATAGATCGTGTTAAGTTCGAATGTCGAATCAGGTTCTGAATTAGAAATCCAACCCAATTTGATTGTCCTGTCTCGGGTTGAGGTCAGGATCATATCTCGAAGGTTGAATTTCAGACATGTAGTCAGGAGTGTGTCATTATCGAGGTTAGTTTCGGGTCAAAAATATATTTTTTTAACCCTCTAAAAAAAGATATTCTCTTTATAATGTTTTTCATTCACAAACCAAACACTAAAGAATAATTTACAAAAAATATTTTCTAATCACCAATCAAATATGAGGAAATAAGTTAAAATCCATTCATTTTCCATAAAAACATTTTCCTACTCGCCAAACACACCCTAATTCATACTGATTTTCATAATCTCCTAAAAGAAAAAATGATTTAATAAAAAAAGAAAGAAGAAGGAAAGTGAATATAAAAAAATGAAATAGATATAAATGAGCAAGAAAAACCCTTGTAAAAGAGTTTTGCTCAAAAATCAAAATCCTATCCCCTCTGCTCCTTCACCAAAAATGGAGTCCCTCCTTCTTACCTCTTCACCTGATATGGGGAAGTTGCTCAGCTCTTCTTCCTCCTCTACTTGTAGATGTTATCCTTCAGTTTCAGCAAGTGGGCACTCTTCTTTCTTCCTATATTTTCCCCACAACAACAACCGAACCCCCTCTGTTATTGTTTCAGCATCAAATAAGAAGAAGAAGAAATCTGACTCCCACAGCTTTATTCCTAAACCTGATGAAGCTACTGGTCCTTTTCCCGAAGCTGTGCTCCTTAGAGAGGTACTTTTTGCTTACACCCATTTTGTAATTTTTGTTTGTTTATCCCCAATTCTGAACAATCTCTGAGACTCTTCATTCTTAAGTCCAATTTTCTTTTGATTTTTTGTGTGAGTTGTGATTTCATTTGAACACTTTTTACTTTTACAAGTTGCTGTTTAAATTCTGCAGAGGAAGGTCCAAGAAGATGGTAGACTTGTACCTGAGTTTGCAGATGCTGAAGAGGGTAAGCCATTATTTGCGCAATACTATCTTACTTTCCGTGGATTCTTTAGAGGTTGAGGTCACTAAACGTTTTGAGTCTAATTTGCAGAGGAACTGTTTGAGGCTCTAAATCTGCAGTTGGAAAGTGATCTGAATGTGGAACAGAGTAAGTACGGATCATTTTATGAGCTTCATATCTTGAATAGAGAAACCCTAAACTTTTTGCATGGTAGCTGGATATGTTGTCTTCTTTGTTTTGTGCATATTACTTTTTCTAAAATGGATGGTGGGATCAAAGGGTTCATATGGGAGATAACAAATAGTTGTAATAATGTTATGTTGTTATGATTACACTTACATTAGGTTTTGGTAGAGATAAGTGTGTGATTTGGAGTACCTTCTAGTTTCAAAGACCAGAATCTGTATGAAACGTGCCCAAACATAGAGGACTTATATCACTAATCCCAAGTACTTGAGCACTCAAGGTTGTGGCCTAATGGTCAATGCAGAGGTTGTGAGTCAAGAGGTCTACTTGGTATATGGTGGTGAGAGGTGGCAGTTATCCCGTGGAATTAGTCGAGGCGTGCGAAAGCTGGCGTGTACCGCACGATCATAAAAAAAAAGTAGTTGATCAGTTGATTGAAATAATTATGTTGGAATTCTCATAAATTGCCTAGTGGATAAAAAATGTGTTGTGAATTAGTGTTTCGGATTTTGTGCAACATGTAATCTGTACAATAACATCTGTATGGCTTAGCAGTAAGCCAAAGGAAAGGTTTAGATTGTGTTTTATTGAACTAAGGAAAACTTTGTGTCTATTCGTGAGCTAAGATTGTTTTTAAATAAAGTAGCATGCCTTGTCTCATTAGTTCTTGCTAATATTGCTTATACAGGATGATTTACTCACTGAATGGAATTGAAAGTGCAGGAAGAATAGTATTGTTATGGATCTTGTTGTTTTCGTTTCGATTAATAGTTTATACTATTTATTGGCTTCCTTCTGTGTACAGTGCGACACTATGAAGTGGTGTATCTGATTCATGAGGATCGTGAAGATGAGGTTGAGAGTGTGAATGCTAAAGTTCAAGGTTAGCTTTCCATTTTCATATATCAAACATCTATTTGTTCTATTGAGGTCCGTTTTCTTTTGCTGTGTGCTGTCAAATGAGTTTACCAAGTCTTTTTTAAGCTCCCCACTTGTGGGATTACACTGGGTTATTGTTGTATGACACCTCATGCCCTTTTCGGAAGAGCTGAGAATGGTGGAAATGATGTCAGAATCTAGTATCTCAGAAGTGGTTCCAATCTGCTGGATGATGTAGCCTATGTTGCTCGGACTCTCCAAAAATTTTGCCCCACCTGTGTCGGGTTCTTCAAAATGCACTACTTCCGGAGTATCCAACACGCACCTGTCTAGATATTTGAAGAGTCCGAGCAAGATAGGATGTAGCAACCACAGTTCTGCTCCCTTGCTCCCCATTAATCCTCCAAATGGAGGCGCTTTTGTTTCCCAATCACCAGCACTTTCTCACTGTGATTTACATTTCTATTTCTATATGGTGGCTAAATAACTGTGAAATTTGTGAATTTTTATTTGTAAATGCAGAATTTTTGAAAGAGAAGAAAGGGAGGTTGTGGAGATTCAGTGATTGGGGTATGCGTAGACTGGCATATAAGATTCAGAAAGCATCACGAGCTCATTACATTTTGATGAATTTTGAGTTGGAAGCCAAATGGATTAATGATTTCAAGAGCATGCTTGACAAAGATGAGAGAGTCATTCGACATCTTGTGATGAAGCGGGACAAGGCAGAAACAGAGGATTGTCCTCCACCTCCAGAGTTCCATACCACGGGTGCTGGTACAGATGATGAAAATGAAGAGGATATGGATGATTATGATGAAGACGATTTCGAGGGTGAGGATGACATAGATATGGAAATGAATGATGATGATGATACAGATGGTGTTATTCTTGTGGATGCTGACGACGATGTAGATGATAGGAACAGTAGAAACCGTCGACAAATTGATACACACAAGACGGGGAAAAGGAAAGTGAGTGTGTGAAAACTAATTGAATTTATTTTGTTCACTATCTTAGAATTTTGATTACTTATAAGTTCACTATTAGATCATCTATCAACCACGAGATAAAAGCTGGAATCGTGTAGCCCAAATATTTCTTTGTACAGGTGTCCTGTATGTACTAACAACGTAAAAGACCGTATCGAAGCAATGATATCTGGAAATGTATCGATAAGCAATGATATCTGGAAATGTATAGATAGAAGTAAGAAGTGCACCTGGACTATAGAGCTCCTCACCCACTAAAAAGAGAAGAGGCCGGGGAGGATCGATACACTTCGTTGTCCATCCCATGGACAACTCCTTCCTCTTAGGGCTGTCGGGGAGTCCGAGGCGGCTCCAACCAAAAGTAGGAAACTGAGCGAAGTAAAGTAATCAAAGAGGAAGTCAGTGCTAGTAGTAAGGACTTGTCACGATCCATTGGGGCACATAGAATCTATGTCCTAGGTGTGGACGAAGACCGAGACTTCTCTAAGATCCGGTTCGATGGTATATCCCTCTTCTATTGTTCTTAGACGGATCTCTCACTCTTGATGAAGAAAGAGACTTAAGCAAAGTTGAAAATAGCTGGCCACTAAAGAACAACGCCAGAAAAAGAAAACAATCCATGCGTAAAGGTGAAACACAAACCAGGTAAAAAGCTTGTAACAGAAATAAAGGAAAAAAAGAATTACTACACCTGTACTCTTTAGGCAATCAAGAACAGAATTTCAGGTTACATATCCCATGATAAAACAGGAAAAAGGGCCAAAAGATTAAAAAAAAAAAAAAAGTGTTTCCGAATAAGCCAACACCTATGATGAATTTTTCTATCGCTGACTTGTTTTGTTCTCCTAGCAAAACCCACCTTTGTTTACAGCAAATTACCCTTTCTCACTCTATGCATAATGCCTCTTGCAAATATTCATGCCAAAAAGATCAGTGTTCTACAAAAATATGGCTGCCATTTCATGTGTCTGGTTCCCGGTTCTGACCTGTGTCAATCCTTGGACACCTCAAAAAGATACCCTTGACAAGGGTTTCTCATGAAACTTCTTCCAAACTATAGAGACAGGAAATAAACAATTTTACAATCAGTGCCAAAATAATAAAATGCAGTAAAAGAAATGCAGTCAGGCTCCATCTAACAATCTTCAGAATAAAAACAGTGGCGATCTATTACTAGAAAGGTTTTAGTTCAATTCAACAAAAGACTGATAGCAAATAAGCAAGTAAGAAGAACAAGAAAATAACTGACACTAGAAACACAGCCTCTTTAGCAAAGGGGTTAGGACTTGGGAGTCAGAGGGATCTATTACTAAAAGGTACCTGCAGAGCATCATGACCTTATAAATCTTACTGCTGCTACTAGAGCTGTCTAATTTTTCAGGATAGACACTATTTAAAATACCTATTCTGCCTTTTGGTTGTACTCACAAGCTTAAGCTTATGATATCCTAGCAAAACTTAGCAATTTAATACCTGCAATATCTTTTCATGGTTCTCCGAAATCCTCAAATCAACAGCAAATTAAATTAGGATTCACCTGCAAAATCTATTTAATAGAAAAAGTCAAACTAACTGATACTCTGGGGGTCAACAAGGTGAGAACACCAATAGTAAATAAACATACAAAAATATTATTATTAGAGGATGTTAAACAACTCTTTTTGAGGGACTCTTACTAGCCATATATGCCTAAACAAGTTGTTAATGCCACTTCGTCAATTCAGGTCTGGTGAAGGAACCCTCCATCGTAAAATTTCTTTCACTGCAACTACTGCCGTTTATATCCATAGTGAAGGTTTTTACGCATATTCATCATTCCAGTATGATGAAGCAAGTTCACACCTTCAGTCTGCTGCCAATATACTATCTAGATATTCTAGTGCACTTCCATAGCCAATCTTGCTAAACAAATGACGGACCAGAACATTCCATGTCGATATCTGGGGTGGAATGCCATCATTTATCATCTTCTGGAGACAACAGATTGCAGCTTCCAGACCAACCCAACTGCACAGTCCATCTATCAGACAGGTATAGGATATGAAACCTGGACGCAAGCCGACTTGACTCATAGCATTCAGAAGTTGTTTCGCAGATTCAACCTTACCACCCTTACAGTACGTATTCATAAGTATGTTGAACGTGAGAACATCAGGTCTAATTCCCCTAACCAGCATTTTTGCCACAAATTTTACGGCTTCCTCAAGCATCCCCATATGGCAGAGACCAGATGCTATAGTGTTGTACGTGACTAAATTAAATTCAATATTTTTTTCCTCCATTTCCCTAACAAGCTGAAGTGCTACCGTCAGGTTGTTACATTTGAACAACCCATCCAACAACTCATTATATGTGGTAGTATTACCTGAGCAACCAAATCTTTCCATTTGATTATATAGCATCACTGCCCATTCAATTCTACCACTACAACACAAACCTTTGATAAATGTGTTAAAAGTAATGGTATTTGGTGGGCAATTTTCTATTACCATGTCATCTAGAAGACTGTAAGCTTGTTCAAACATGAAATTCCTGCAGAGTACATCAACCATACATGTATATACAACAACATTTGGATGGCAACCATGATTTATCATCCTATTCCATATCTCAGATGCTTTAATCACATCTCCGGATTTGGCAAATCCATCAATGAGGGTGCTGTAGGTTGTCGAATTTGGAAGGCAATCACTTGTTTCCATTGCACTATAAACAGACAGAGCCATATTCATATTACCAGCCAAACACAGACCATGGAGAAGTGCATTATATGCTACAACATTGGGCAAAATTCCCTCTTTGATCATACCATCCCACACATGAAGAGCTTCATACCATTGTCCCAATAATGAATTTCCCTTAATCAAACAAGTAAACGAATGAATATTTGGAGAACAGCCACTAACAAACATCTTGCTCAGCATAGCAAAAGAAAGACCAATATTTCCTTGGTCAGCAAATGCATTTAAAAGGGTAGTGTACGTGATGACATTAGGATCAACTCCCTTGTAAGCCATCTCATTCAACAAATCAACTGCCTCCTTAGTATTATATTCCTTACAAAGCCCATTTATCAGAGCATTATAAACAGGAACAGTTGGAGTGAATCTCATGGCTACTTCTCTGGCTTCTCTTACTTTACCAAACTTACATAAGGAAGACACAATTGTTGTATAGCTCACTTCATCAGGAGAACACACCTTGTTCGACATTTCCACGAGTAACTTCAGAGCTCCATCTACCCTATTATTCTTGCACAATGCTTTCAAAAGAATGTTATAAGTATACACATTGGGAACAACCCCATCTTTCTTCATGTTATTATAAATAGGATTAATCATGTGAAACCTATTCTCACTAAGCAAAGCATCTAACAGATGATTATATATCCTAACTGTAGGCTTACACCCAAAATCCTGTATCCTGTAGAATGTCTTCAATGCTTGCTCTGCTGCGTTACCTCTCCTATACGAATCAATCACACTGATAAATATATCTTCGGAACAACTAATACCTTCTAATTTCATCTGTTGCAAGAGGTATTGAACACTATCCATCTCCTGGTGTTGCCCAAGTTTTTCCATCATTATTTTATATGTTAAAGGGGTGTGCTTGAAAAATGTTGAATTAGCAACCCATTTGAAATACTCTAAAGCATTTGAAATATTTTCTTCATATTTCAATCTCTTTAATACATCAAATTCTTTGAGCTCAACGGGAGTTTTACCACCATTAAATTGATCAACATTGAATGCGTTTACATTGTTGAGGATCAAAGGAAGAGACCTTTTTTGGACTTTCAACAACAAGGAACATCCTTCTTTCAAGTACATAGTACAGTGAAAGACACAATTTTTATCAACTTACACGAAAGAAAGAACCCAAAAAGGGGAATTAAGAAGCAACTGGGTATTAAAAAAGAATCCGAGCGATTCAAATTGGGGATAATATGTGGAGAGTGATTATTGTTGAACAAAGAAATTGATAATGAGTTTCCCGGTAGAGAAATTATACCTATGGTGCACTGGATAAACAAAATTGAAAGAGAATCACTGATTTTCACTCCGTCCTGGTAGTTCTCCGGCAAGCAGGGGAACGCAGGGATTGTTAATGGCGTCGGCGGTCCGAACTCGGTAGTTTCACGACCCGAATTATCAATACAGCTATTTTTAGTTCTGAAATATATTTTCAGGCCTTGTTTGGCCTGAAATTTTTATGTAATTGTGTGTAGTTACATTATTTGACTTATTTGGTTGGACATGTAATTACTTGGTTAACAAATAATTGTATTTGATTAATAAAGATGATTACACTTTTTAATTCTTTGGGAGAGACAGTAAATTCCTGATAATTACGTGATGTAATTACAAGTTATATTATTTTTCAAGTTATATATTTGTTTTTTTTGTTTTAAATTTTTTTTTTGTTTCTATTAGTTTCAATTCTTTTTCTTAATGATATAAAATTTTCTAAACGTTTATTTTTTTTTATTTGTAGTAGGCTAGATGGATGATCCCTTTCACTATAATGGACTTAGTTTACTCGGATATTTCTAGAAAAAGTATGTTCCACGTAGTAAGAGGGAGCGTAAGAGGGTCGAGTTCGAGGGTTTACAACAAGATAATATGTCAATCGCAATATATGAGGATAAATTTCATGCATTGGCTAGATATGCCTAGATGATACTTTCCACCGAAGCTAAGAGGGTGAGAAGGTTTGTTAATGGGTTGATATTCCGATTCGTTTGGGAGTTTCTCAGGTTATTTCGTTTGGTATTCCGTTCCATAAGGTAGTAGATGCTGCTGAGGAGTTAGAGATGATTTGACATAAGCGATTTGAGCAGTGTGAGGAAAAAGGGCCTGTCATTTAGGTACTATGATAGTGCTCCGCCTAAAGGTCGGGGTTACTCGGGGAGAGGTTATCATTCTCAGTCTAGCAGACCAATTCATGTTGTTATACCAACATTTGAGGCTGATTATGCTAGCACAGTTCTTCGAGTCCAGTGCATACTTCACAAGGTTTATCTAGGTTGTAAAGGGTATTTTGGTCATTCAGGGACCTTTCATCAGTCTATGCCTCGTAAGGGTGTTTTGACTGTGACTATATGGGGCACTTGGGAGAGATTTCCTTAAGACCAGATGTGTAGCTCGCAACAGAGTTCTAAGCTTCGACTTTCAGGATTGCACAACCTCCAACTAGGGGAGG
>JAKWIY010001740.1:0-16146 GCA_027704805.1 Solanum corneliomulleri | reverse complement strand
CCTTCTTGGGCACGTGGTTTCTAAGGATGGAGTGATGGTGGATCCATCTAAGATTGAGACCGTGAAGAATGGGTAAGACCTACAAATGTGTCAGAAATAAGGAGTTTTTGTGGGGTTAGCTAGCTACTACCGCCGATTCGTCAAGGGATTCTCTTCATTGCTTCCCAATTGACGAACTTGACTAACCCAAACGTCCCATTTGTATGGTCGGATGAGTGTGAGGAGAGCTTTCAGAAACTCAAGACTTTGTTGACTACCGCGCCTATCCTTACCTTGCCTGGTGGTAGAGGGTAAGGACTTTGTTGTCTATTGTGATGCATCCTATTCTGGGTTGGGTGCGGTGCTAATGCAAGAGAAGAATGTGATTGCTTATGCTTCGAGGCAATTAAAAATGCATGAGCGTAACTATCCGACCCATGATTTGGAGTTGGCCGCGGTAGTATTTGCACTAAAGCAATGGAGACACTATTTGTATGGGGTTAAGTGTGAAGTCTATACGGACCATCGTAGCCTACAGTATGTCTTCACTCAGAAGGACTTGAACTTGAGACAGAGGAGATGGATGAACTACTAAAGGACTACGACATCACTATCTTGTATCATCCGGGAAGGCGAATGTTGTGGCAGATGCCTTGAGTAGAAAGGCCGGAAGCATGGGAAGTCTAGCTCATTTGCAAGCTTCTAGACGCCCATTGGCTAGAGAAGTGCAGATTTTGGCTAATGACCTTATGAGGTTAGAAATAAATGAGAAGGGAGGATTGTTAGCTTGTGTAGAGGCAAAATCCTCTTTCCTTGATCAAATTAAGGGGAAAAGTTTGACGATGAGAAACTAAGGCGAATTCGAGATAAAGTGTTGCAAGGAGAGGCTAAGGAAGCAATAATCGATGGGAAGGCGTTTTGAGGATTAAGGGAAGAGTATGTGTACCCCGCATCGATGATTTGATCACCACTATTCTGACGAGGCCCATAGTTCCGGATATTCTATACATCCTGGTGCAACCAAGATGTATCGCGACCTAAAGCAACACTTCTGGGGAGTAGAATGAAGCGAGATATTGTTGAGTTTGTTGCCAAGTGGTCCAAATTGTCAACAAGTAAAGTATGAACACCAGAGGCCCGGAGGAACACTTCAGAGAATGCCCATTCCTGAATGGAAGTGGGAGAGAATCGCAATGGACTTTGTGGTTGGTCTTCCAAAGACATTGGGTAAGTATGACTCTATTTGGTGATAGTTGATAGGTTAACTAAGTCTGCTCACTTCATTCCTGTCAAGGTGACCTACAATGCAGAGAAGTTAGCCAAGATCTACATCTCAGA
Organism: Solanum corneliomulleri; assembly: GCA_027704805.1. Taxonomy (NCBI): domain Eukaryota; kingdom Viridiplantae; phylum Streptophyta; class Magnoliopsida; order Solanales; family Solanaceae; genus Solanum; species Solanum corneliomulleri. Next base: position 14,829 of record JAKWIY010001740.1, on the reverse strand, counting down.
ATCGTTCGGTTGCATGGAGTTCCACTCTCAATCATATCAAATAGAGGTACGCAGTTTACTTCCAAGTTTTGGAGAACGTTGCATGCTGAATTAGGTACTAGGTTAGACCTTAGTACTGCATTTCATCCTCAGACAGATGGTCAGTCTGAGCGAAACGATTCAAGTTTTGGAGGATATGCTTCGCGCCTGTGTGATAGAGTTTGGTGGCCATTGGGATAGCTTTTTACCTTGGCAGAGAGTTTTCATACAATAATAGCTATCACTCCAGTATTGACATGGCTCCATTTGAAGCATTGTATGGGAGGAGGTGTAGATCTCCCATTGGTTGGTTTGATGCCTTCGAAGTTAGACCTTGGGGGACTGATCTGTGAGAGATTCTATGGAGAAGGTGAAAGCTATTCAAGAAAAGCTTTTAGCGGCTCAAAGTAGACAAAAGGAGTATGCAGACCGAAAGGTTAGAGACTTGGAGTTCATGGAAGGTGAACAAGTCTTGTGAGAAGGTTTCGCCCATGAAAGGGGTGATGCTGTTTGGAAAAAGAGGTAAGTTAAGCCCAAGGTATATTGGACCATTTGAAGTGCTTAAGAGAATAGGGGAGTGGCTTATGAATTAGCCTTACCCCCAGGACTGTCCGGAGTACATCCGGTGTTTCATGTATCCATGTTGAAGAGATACCACGGAGATGGAAACTACATTATCCGTTGGGATTCAGTTTTGTTGGATGAGAACTTGACTTATGAAGAGGAACCGTTGCTATATTAGATAGAGAAGTTCGCAACTGAGGTCGAGAGAGATTGCATCCATCAAGTGCAATGGAAGAATCGACCGGTTGAAGAGGCTACTTGGGAGAAGGAGGCAGATATGCAGAAAATACCCACATCTGTTTACAGATTCAGGTACTCCTTTTCGCCATTGTTTTTCTTCTTTTGATCGTTCGGGGACGAACGATGGGTAAATTGGTATCTATTGTAACGACCTGTTTAGTCGTTTTGAGCAGCAGATTGAAATTCGGGAAAAACTGGTTGGGACGACGGAAGTAGTGACGGACCGTCGTAGTCACGACGGCCCGTCATGGATGTTTCGTCCCATGACACTTAGAATTCTGAAATTGGGTACTGAAAATCGACTCTCTGTAAATTGTGACGGACCTGCAGGACGTGCCGTCACATCCACGACGAACCGTCGTGAGGTTCCGTTGCAAAACACTTCAACGTTTGAGAATTTGGTTCGAGAAACGATTTCTGACCGCCATGACGGACGTGCAGGACGGACCGTCACAGGCGTGATGGACCCGTCACAGCGTCCGTGGGACTGGGTGGGATTTTGGGCAGGTTGCGACGGCCATCATGACGGACCGTCGCAGGTATGACGGCCCGTCACAGGTCACGCAGTCCCAGACAGTTTAGGATTTCTCCACACGTTTTTAAGGGTCGTTTTTTGACTATTCTTTCCTTAATTATAAAGATGAGGGGTAACATTAATAAAGTCTAATTTCTTAGGGGTTAAAAGGGGTAACCTTAAGTGAATTAGTGGGGTTTTATTGTCCTTTTTCACACTTAATTATATGATTAATTAGGGTAAAGGAAGAGGGTTTGAATAAAACAAAAGAGAAAGAACAGAAAGAGAGAGAGCAGATCGATCGAATTGGTTGAGGAAGAAGTAAAAAAGCTTGGGAGATTTCTTGTTGATTCCAATTCTTCGGTGGAGGTAGGTTTATGGTTTTATGTTACGATAATCGTAGTGAACTCTTGATAGTGTATGATATGTATTGATGATGTTGTAAACCTGTTTATGTGCTTAAATTGTATGCTTGCATGATTATGATTATGAGATTGTGATTAATTACAAGCAATGATGATGAAGCTATTGAATCCCAAAATCTTGAAAGAACCCTAATTCGCTTGATATATTATATAATGAGAATGAGGATGCCTTAGTGTAAAAGAGGCTTGATGAATTAGGGGATCGGGTGCCACGTTCCGGTACCAGGATAGAATGAAATTGAGGATCGGGTGCCACGTTCCGGTACCAGGATAGAATGAATATGAGGATCGGGTGCCACGTTCCGGTACCAGGATAGAATGAATATGAGGATCGGAGTGTCACGTTCCGACACCAGGATAGAATATGAGAGGATCGGGTGCCACGTTCGGGTACCAGGATAGAATGAATATGAGGATCGGAGTGTCACGTTCCGACACCAGGATAGAATTAGAGGAGCGGAGTGTCACGTACCGACACAAGAGGAAGAAAGATAATGAATCTTGAAGATAATGTGAATATACTCAATCTAATGAACTTAATTCCCAAATGAGTATGGTATTGAGGCTTGAGTCCTCATGTGTGAACTTGACGGAAATGTTAATGATAAAGTAATTGCTATTGCTACATGTTGAGTATTGTAGTTGATTTACATTATTATTGATATATATTTTTCCTATTTTGAGTTAGCCGATGATATCTACTCGGTACGTTGTGGTTGTACTGACCCCCTACTTTTATGTTTTCCTTTTTGTTATTTGTGTAATGCAGCAAACGTTCCGTCAACTTCGACTCAGCAGTAGATCAAGCCAGTCTTCACTCCATCGGAAATTCAGGGTGAGCTAATGCGTCTAGCTTGGAGTGGTCTTCTTCTTCAAGTCTTGATGCCTTGAACTTCCGGCATGGACTAGCTTTTTAGTTTATTTTGTTCTTAGACATTCCTAGTTTAGTAATTTGAGATAGATGTTCTTGTGATGATGACTTCCAGATTTTGGGGATATTAATAATAGTTTTGAGTTGTTTTATTAATGAATTAAGTCTTCCGCATTTCTTTTGTTGATATTGTATTAAAATGTTAAGGGTAAATTGGTTGGTTCGCTCACATAGGAGGGTAAATGTGGGTGCCAGTCGCGGCTCGGTTTTTGGGTCGTGACAGATATTTGTAAAGTCTTTTTATGTTTGTCGTTTTGTGTCGGCTGAATATCAGCCACATGTAAAAAAGTATTGTAATAGTATGTCGGCCATCTTGGCCAAAGTTTATTTTGATTTTTGTAAAAAGTCATAAAGTAAATAGTTACTATTTTGTCTTTTTTGTTTTAAAAGTCGTAAAGAGTACTATTCATGAATAGTAAATGTCCTAATCATGAATAGTAAAGGTCAAGTAACTGTGTAAATAGTAAGAGTCAAGTTACTGTGTAAATAGTAAAGGTCAGTTTGTATGTCTATATAAAGAGGCATTTGCCTTCATTAATAAAATCATCCTTCTCCCAACTCTCTTTTCTTCCTCTCTTTAATATAATCCGCTTCCATCCCCCCCATTGGTATCAGAGCTAGATAAATTAAATAATTATGGAAAACAAATCAACTAAGACAGATGATCTACAAGAACAGGTATACCATTTTATATTCATGAGTAGCTAAATTAGTTTATTCCTGAAGATCTCTTGTTAATTATAATTGTTTATCATGCTTAAATAATGTTTTAATAACCATCTTTAGAAAGTTTGCTACAGAAATATTCTATGCAAAAGTATGCCCAGACTATGCCATCCTAAGGTTGAAACCGGTAGGCAGAGAAGGCCGTTTAAGGGGAGTAAACAGAGTTGAGGCGCTGTTAGGGTAACTAATCAAAAGAAGAAAGCTGTAGTAGTGACCAGACGAGATGATTATTAAATCATTATTTTGCATAATAAGCAAGTATAATTTATTAAGAGGTTGGAAGGAATAAAATTTTAGTGAAAAATGAAAATAGTAAAAATGGAAACATACCTATTAGATGATGATGTTGAATATAAGATATTATTATTCTATATATTAAGAAGTCTTAATACTGACATAAAAGAGAGAAATTATAATAAATTAGTAACATATGAAATAATAGAAATAACAACCCAAAGTTGGACTGAGTTAACCATACAAAGTATAGAAGATGAACTTTATTTTGACATATATGATTTATATGATGATATAGATATATTTAGAGATCAATGATAAATTACGAATATTTACAATATTGGGTACAAACTATAGAAGATATAGATCTACATGAAAAAAACTACTATTGAAAATTATTTGGTTATCTAATGACTCGAGAAGATGAATATCTAGAATATATTATAACTAATGTTAATGAAATACAAAGATTAGGTCTACTTAAAAAAGAATATTATAGAAAGACATTTATGAAGAATAATACAACACTAAGCAAGAAACTAAAATAACAAAAACTAAGATAGACAAAAAAGTACGAAAAATATGGAAAAAATTAAAATCCTTATATATAGAATATCAATTATCACAACTAGTCAAAACAAATAATGATAAAAAAGATCATTTGATAAATATAATTTCAAAAACAGAATACAAATATGTTTGCTATCTGAAAAAACAGTATGAACAAAGAAGAATATAAACAACAATTAATAGAAAAAATAATGGAACAAATAACTGAAAAAGAACAAGAATTACAACACAGAAAAAGAAGATTAGAAGAAAATATATTTGCAGAATATATAACAAATCAATATTAGCACAAAGAAAGGCTATATAATGATAAAATTAGAATTAGATTGTCTCGAATATGAATTACAACATAATATAATACATAGATCATAATGAACAAAGAAGAGTTTGCAGTAGACGAAAAAATATATGAAAACCAAGATGGAATGATAATAAAAATAGTATTTTCAAATTTAGGAAGAAGATACAAGAAAATAGGAAATAACTTATAATTAATGCTAGAAAAAGAACGAAATGATTAATGAAAATATTTATACTTGCAAAAATTATTGTAGAAGGATATCACAATAGGTATTATACACCTATGATAGATACAGGAGCAGAAGCGAATATATGTAAATATAATTGTTTGCCAGAAGATAAATGGGAAAAATTAAAAACACCTATGGTAGTAACGGGATTTAACAATGAAGGAAGTATGATTAAATATAAAGCAAAAAATATAAAAATACAAATATGGGATAAGATACTAACAATAGAAGAAATGTATAATTTTGAATTTACCACAAAAGATATGTTATTAGGAATGCCATTTCTAGATAGATTTTACCCACACATAATAACAAAAATACACTGGTGGCTTACTACACCATGCGGAAATAAGATAGGAGCAAAAAGGGTAAATAATAAAAACGAAAACCTATGGAATGGATAAAAGGAAGTGAAAAGATAAACCAAGAAATGGAAAAATATAAACAATAAACAAATAACACAATTAGAAATTGTTATATTTACTATAGACAAAATTAAATTAATTAATGAGCAACTAGAACAATTATATAGTGAAGATCCACTACAAGGATGGGAAAAACATAAGACAAAAGTAAAAATTGAATTAATAGATGAAAATAGTATAATAACACAGAAAACCATTAAAATATAACTTTGATGATTTAGAAGAATTTAAAATACATATAAATGAATTATTAGAAAATAATTACATACAAAAAAGCAATAGTAAACATATAAGTCCAGCATTTATAGTTATAAAACATAGTGAACAAAAAAGAGGTAAAAGTAGAATGGTTATTGACTACAGAAATTTAAATGCTAAAACTAAAACATATAATTATCCAATACCAAACAAAATACTAAAAATAAGACAAATACAAGGATATATTATTTAGTAAATTTGATTGTAAATCAGGATTTTACCACCTAAAACTAGAAGAAGAATCTAAACAATTAACAGCATTCACAGTACCGCAAGGTTTCTATGAATGGAATGTTTTACCTTTTGGATATAAAAATGCACCAGGTAGATTCCAACATTTTATGGATAACTGTTTTAACCAGCTAGAAAATTGTATTGTATATATATAGATGATATATTACTATATTCTAGAACACAAGATGAACATATAAAATTATTAGAAAAATTTATACACATAGTAAAAAATGCAGGTATAAGCTTAAGCAAAAGAAAAGCAGAAATTATGAAATCACAGATAGAATTTCTAGGAATACAAATAGATAAAAATGGAATAAAAATGCAAACACATATAGTACAAAAAATAATTACTATTGATGAAAATATAGATACAAAAAATAAATTACAATCCTTTCTAGGATTAGTAAATCAGGTAAGAGAATATATACCAAAATTAGCAGAACATTTAAAACCATTACATAAAAAACTTAAAAAAGATGTAGAATACCATTTTGACAATAAAGATAAAGAACATATAAGAAATATCAAGAATTTATGTAAAAAATTACAAAAACTATATTTTCCTGATGAAAATAAAACATTTACTTATATTGTTGAAACAGATTCTAGTGATCATAGCTATGGAGGAGTTTTAAAATATAGATATGAAAAAGAAAAAATAGAACACCATTGTAGATATTATTCAGGATCTTATACAGAACCACAAATAAAATGGGAAATAAATAGAAAAGAATTATTTGCATTATATAAATGTTTACTAGCATTTGAACCATATATCGTTTATAATAAATTTATTGTAAGAACAGATAATACACAAGTAAAATGGTGGATAACGAAAAACTAGATGATTCAGTTACAACAAAAGAAATAAGGAGACTAGTATTAAATATATTAAATTTTACATTTACAATTGAAGTAATTAAGACTGATAAGAATCTTGTTGCAGACTACCTATCAAGAAAAAGGAACTCAAACTGAACCAGATACAATGGAAGAGATACTCAAAGCTATTACTACAATTTCTGCGAAAATAGAAAGTATGGATAAAGAGCTACAAAAGGTAAGTCAGCAGCATGACTATAAATATGCGGAGCTACGCCAACATACAGAACTACGTCGATCGGAAGACGCTAAAATTCCAGAGCTAGAAGGAGAAGTTGGGAAACTCCCTAAAACCCATAACACTGTTTGTTCAGATACGCTGCAGGTACAAGTAAAAGAACTAGTGAAAAACCAAAGAACACAAACTTAAACCAGTTATTTGCAAAACCATTTACCAAAAAACCACAAAATACTATACCAGCAGAACCACAAACATCAACCTATGCAGTAAGCCTACAAAATGACAAAAAGAGATAATTATATTACCCAATCTTACATTGAAAATATATACATAATTCAAACATACCTAAACCTAAACCAAGATCTACACAAACAAAAAATCCCGAAGAAGATTATATAACCCAAAAACTACAAGGAATAACAAACTTATTGCACAAACCAAGACCAACCCCAACCTAGTAAAACATGTTACAAATACGGATTACTAAATACAGTATACACATACACTGGAGAAGAAATAGCTGGAATACCAGAATTACATAAAGCATTTCTGACATATAAAAGAATTACCAAAGGAAATTTATTCTTTATAAAATGTTATACAGCACCAGCAGAGATATTATACGAAGAAATAAAATCACCAATACAGGTGGTAAAGTGTAACGACCTGTTTAGTCGTTTGAGCAGCAGATTTTTAATTCTGGAAAAACTGGCTGGAACGACGAGTGTCACGACGGACCGTCGTGGTCACGACGGCCCGTCGAGGATGTGTCGTCCCATGACACTTAGAACTCTTCAATTTGGATGTTAAAATCGACTCTCTGTAAATTGTGACGGACCTGCAGGACGTGCCGTCACATCCACGACGAACCGTCGTGAGTTCCTTTGCAAAACACTCAACATTTGAGAATTTGGGTCGAGAAAGAGTTTCTGACCGCCACCATGACGGACGTGCAGGACGGACCGTCACAGGCGTGACGGACCGTCACAGTGTCCGTGGTGACGATGGGATTTTGGGCAGTTGCGACGACCTGCGTGACGGACCGTCGTAGGCACGACGGCCCGTCACAGGTCACGCAATCCCAGGCAGTTTAGGATTTCTCCACACGTTTTAAGGGTCGTTTTTGACTATTCTTTCCTTAATTGCAAAGATTGAGGGGTAACATTAATAAGTCTAATTACTTAGGGGTTAAAAGGGGTAACCTTAAGTTAATTAGAGGAGTTTATTGTCCTTTTTCACACTTAATTATATGATTAATTAGGGTAAAAGAAAGAGGGTTTGAACATAAGAAAACAAAAGAAAAAGGACAGAAAGAGAGGAGAAACGAACGAGTAGAGAGAGAGAGAGAAACGAAGAGGATAGCAAGGATTCTGAGAAGATAGCTTGTTGATTCAATTCTTCGGTGGAGGTAGGTTATGGTTTGCTTTACGATATTCGTAGTGAACTCTTAATAGTGAATAATATGTGTTGATGATGTTGTAAACCCTGCTATATGCTTAATTGTATGCTTGCATGAATATGATTATGTGATTCTGATAAGATAAGCATGATGAAAACTATCTAATCCCAAATCTTGAAAGAAACTTTAATCTATGTTATCAATGATGATGCCTTGGTATAAAAGAAGGCTTGATGAATTAAAGTGATGGGATTGATGATGCCTTGGTATAGAGAAGGCTTGATGAACGGATAGAATGAGGTTAGTGGATCGGAGTGTCACATTCCGACACATAGTATTAGTGGATCAGAGTGTCACGTTCCGACACATAGTATTAGTGGGACGGGTGTCACGAACCGACACGTAGATATAGGGGATCGGAGTGTCACGTACCGACACATGTAGGGGATCGGAGTGTCACGTTCCGACACATATAGGGGATCGGAGTGTCACGTTCCGACACATATAGGGGATCGGAGTGTCACGTTCCGACACATATAGGGGATCGGAGTGTCACGTTCCGACACATATAGGGGATCGGAGTGTCACGTACCGACACATAGTGGTAGGGGATCGGAGTGTCACGTACCGACACAAGAGGAAGAAAGATAATGAATCTTGAAAGATGATAACATATACCCAACATAATGAACTTAATCTCCAAATGAGTATGGTTTTGAGGCTTGAGCCCTCATGGATGAAATTGATGGTATTTATTGACGATTATAATACTTGTTGTTGCTACATGTTGAGTTTATAGTTGATTTACATTATTATTGATATATATTGTTCCCTATTTTTGAGTTAGCCGATGATATCTACTCAGTACGTGTGGTTGTACTGACCCCCTACTTTTATGTTTTTCCCTTTGTTATTTGTGTTATGCAGCAAACGTTCCGTCAACTTCGACTCAGCAGTAGATCAAGCCAGTCTTCACTCCATCGGAAATTCAGGGTGAGCTAATGCGTCTAGCTTGGACTGGGTCTCCTTCTTCAAGTCTTGATGCCTTGAACTTCCGGCATGGACTAGCTTCTTAGTATTTTGTTCTTAGACAGTTTTAGTTTAGAAATTTGAGATAGATGTTCTTGTGATGATGACTTCCAGATTTTGGGGATAATAATAATAGTTTTGAATTGTTTTTATTAATGAGTTTAAGTCTTCCGCATGATTTTCTGTTGATATTATATTGAAATGTTATGATTTAGATGGGTTGGTTCGCTCACATCGGAGGGTAAATGTGGGTGCCAGTCGCGTCCCCGATTTGGGTCGTGACATAAAGATAGGATTAACAAAAGATATGATTATTCCAGAAGAGATAGAAAAACAAAATGAGATACCAAAAGTAGAAATACCTAATTTCTATGCAAACAAAAGAGTAATTGGTATAGCTACAATTATACAAGAGCTAGCAAACAATTATTTAAATGGCAATGCTATTTGGAGCTATTATGCAAGAGATCAGGTAATGATATATGCAAACTCCAAAGAATTAAGAAAATCAGATATGGACGAAGTTCAGAGATGGATTTTGTCATTGTTACAACCAGAAGAACAACCATCTACAAGAGCTTTGAAGAAAGGATTTATTTCAGAAGAATTATTAGTAAGGTATTGCAAACTTATCAGTAACAAATATCCAGACCACAAATGCTCCAAATGCAACGGAGAAGACAATGTGATACCTACAGTTGATTTGGAATAAAGAAATAAAGTAAAGAAGATAGAGAAAGATATTTGTAAAGTCTTTTTATGTTTGTCGTTTTGTGTCGGCTGAATATCAGCCACATGTAAAAAAGTATTGTAATAGTATGTCGGCCATCTTGGCCAAAGTTTATTTCGATTTTTGTAAAAAGTCATAAAGTAAATTGTTACTATTTTGTCTTTTTTGTTTTAAAAGTCGTAAAGAGTACTTTTCATGAATAGTAAATGTCCTAATCATGAATAGTAAAGGTCAAGTAACTGTGTAAATAGTAAGAGTCAAGTTACTATGTAAATAGTAAAGGTCAGTTTGTATGTCTATATAAAGAGGCATTTGCCTTCATTAATAAAATCATCCTTCTCCCAACTCTCTTTTCTTCCTCTCTTTAATATAATCCGCTTCCATCCCCCCCATTGTTATATAAGAAAATAGGAAATAACTTATATTTAATGCTAGAAAACGAAACAGCAAAATTAGAAGATAGTTTAACAGCAATTGTAAGAATAACAAAAGAAAATGAAGAAATAGATAAAACAAGAGAAATTGAAAAAATAAAAACACAAGCAAAGCAAGAAGTACAACAATTAGAAGAAATAAAAAATACAAGAATAAGTGAATTAGAAAAAGAATTAGCTAGGTTAAAATTATTATATGAAAATAAACAAAAACAAAAAGAAAAAGAAAAAAAGAAAAGATAAAGAGCTAGAATTAACAAATGAAATAAAAGAAATGGAACAAAAACTAAATGAAGATATTGAAGTAAATGAAATAGACGGAAATGAAAATGACCAACAATCAGAAATAAGTGACATAAGTGAAACATATACAGAAATTCTAGAACAGATAAATAAACCGAAAAAATTAGAAATAAATGTAGGAGATATGGATAGGCCTAGTACGTCAAGAGTTAAAACCCCAGATAATAGTCCCAGAAATAGTCCTAGAGTTAGTCCTAGGAGAACACCACCAACTTATTATACAGATAACTATCAACAATCAGATAGAAATAATGCAATATGGAACAGTAGACTAAATAAAAATTGGACACCTAAACCAGCAAATGAACAATACAATTTCTTAGTTTTAGATTGTGTAGCAGATACAAATAAGCAATATTATTATGGATAGGAAATATGTCTAAACAGTTAATAGATAACAAAATAGAAACAGCAAACAAAACACCAAGATACATAGAAAGAACATTTGTAGGAACAACAAGATTATGGATAGAAAATCTACCCCCAGAAAGTTTAGAAGTACTTAGGAATGATAAGAAAATAGATGGATCCGCATCAGCAACAAATATAGATATACTAGATAAATATGAATCAGCAATAAGAAGTGAATTTGGAGGTATGACTACAGATATAAGAGAACAAAATAGAGAAAGAATAATAAATAGGCAACTTATGACAAAATTAGCTATATGAAAATGTGTTACTTAGAAGAATATACTTGTGCATTTAAAGAATATTATTACAAATCTAAATACAATTTAGACGAAGCAAAAGAAATAAGAAAACAATATTATACAAAATTACCAGAACCATTTAGTGCAAACGTAATAAAGGATTGGAATAATGAAGGAATGGTAGATATTTTAGGAATACAAATAGATAAAAATGGAATAAAAATGCAAACACATATAGTACAAAAAATAATTACTATTGATGAAAATATAGATACAAAAAAGAAATTACAATCCTTTCTAGGATTAGTAAATCAGGTAAGAGAATATATACCAAAATTAGCAGAACATTTAAAACCATTACATAAAAAACTTAAAAAAGATGTAGAATACCATTTTGACAATAAAGATAAAGAACATATAAGAAATATCAAGAATTTATGTAAAAAATTACCAAAACTATATTTTCCTGATGAAAATAAAACATTTACTTATATTGTTGAAACAGATTCTAGTGATCATAGCTATGGAGGAGTTTTAAAATATAGATATGAAAAAGAAAAAATAGAACACCATTGTAGATATTATTCAGGATCTTATACAGAACCACAAATAAAATGGGAAATAAATAGAAAAGAATTATTTGCATTATATAAATGTTTACTAGCATTTGAACCATATATCGTTTATAATAAATTTATTGTAAGAACAGATAATACACAAGTAAAATGGTGGATAACGAAAAAAACTAGATGATTCAGTTACAACAAAAAATAAGGAGACTAGTATTAAATATATTAAATTTTACATTTACAATTGAAGTAATTAAGACTGATAAGAATCTTGTTGCAGACTACCTATCAAGAAAAAGGAACTCAAACTGAACCAGATACAATGGAAGAGATACTCAAAGCTATTACTACAATTTTCTGCGAAAATAGAAAGTATGGATAAAGGGCTACAAAAGGTAAGTCAGCAGCACATGACTATAAATATGCGGAGCTACGCCAACATACAGAACTACGTCGATCGGAAGACGCTAAAATTCCAGAGCTAGAAGGAGAAGTTGGGAAACTCCCTAAAACCCATAACACTGTTTGTTCAGATACAGCTGCAGGTACAATCAAAAAGAACTAGTGAAAAACCAAAGAACACAAACTTAAACCAGTTATTTGCAAAACCATTTACCCAAAAACCACAAATACATATACCAGCAGAACCACAAACATCAACCTATGCAGTAAGCCTACAAAATGACAAAAAGAGATATAATTATATTACCCAATCTTACATTGAAAATATATACATAATTCAAACATACCTAAACCTTAAACCAAGATCTACACAAACAAAAAATCCCGAAGAAGATTATATAACCCAAAAACTACAAGGACATAACAAACTTATTGCACAACCCAAGACCAACCCCAACCTAGTAAAAACATGTTACAACTACGGATTACTAAATACAGTATACACATACACTTTAGAAGAAATAGCTGGAATACCAGAATTACATAAAGCATTTCTGACATATAAAAGAATTACCAAAGGAAATTTATTCTTTATAAAATGTTATACACCACCAGCAGAGATATTATACGAAGAAATAAAATCACCAATACAGGTGGTAAAGATAGGATTAACAAAAGATATGATTATTCCAGAAGAGATAGAAAAACAAAATGAGATACCAAAAGTAGAAATACCTAATTTCTATGCAAACAAAAGAGTAATTGGTATAGCTACAATTATACAAGAGCTAGCAAACAATTATTTAAATGGCAATGCTATTTGGAGCTATTATGCAAGAGATCAGGTAATGATATATGCAAACTCCAAAGAATTAAGAAAATCAGATATGGACGAAGTTCAGAGATGGATTTTGTCATTGTTACAACCAGAAGAACAACCATCTACAAGAGCTTTGAAGAAGAAAGGATTTATTTCAGAAGAATTATTAGTAAGGTATTGCAAACTTATCAGTAACAAATATCCAGACCACAAATGCTCCAAATGCAACGGAGAAGACAATGTGATACCTACAGTTGATTTGGAATAAAGAAATAAAGTAAAGAAGATAGAGAAAGATATTTGTAAAGTCTTTTTATGTTTGTCGTTTTGTGTCGGCTGAATATCAGCCACATGTAAAAAAGTATTGTAATAGTATGTCGGCCATCTTGGCCAAAGTTTATTTCGATTTTTGTAAAAAGTCATAAAGTAAATAGTTACTATTTTGTCTTTTTTGTTTTAAAAGTCGTAAAGAGTACTATTCATGAATAGTAAATGTCCTAATCATGAATAGTAAAGGTCAAGTAACTGTGTAAATAGTAAGAGTCAAGTTACTGTGTAATAATAAAAGTCAGTTTGTATGTCTATATAAAGAGGCATTTGCCTTCATTAATAAAATCATCCTTCTCCCAACTCTCTTTTCTTCCTCTCTTTAATATAATCCGCTTCCATCCCCCCCATTGGTATCAGAGCTAGATAAATTAAATAATTATGGAAAACAAATCAGCTAAGACAGATGATCTACAAGAACAGGTATACCATTTTATATTCATGAGTAGCTAAATTAGTTTATTCCTGAAGGTCTCTTGTTAATTATAATTGTTTATCATGTTTAAATAATGTTTTAATAACCATCTTTAGAAAGTTTGCTACAGAAATATTCTATGAAAAAGTATGCCAGACTATGCCATCCTAAGGTTGAAACCGGTAGGCAGAGAAGGCCGTTTAAGGGGGTAAACAGAGTTGAGGCGCTGTTAGGGTAACTAATCAAAGAAGAAAGCTGTAGTAGTGACCAGACGAGATGATTATTAAATCATTATTTTTGCATAATAAGCAAGTATAATTTATTAAGAGGTTGGAAGGAATAAAATTTTAGTGAAAAATGAAAATAATAAAAATGGAAACATACCTATTAGATGATGATGTTGAATATAAGATATTATTTTCTATATATTAAGAAGTCTAATACTGACATAAAAAGAGAAATTTATATTAAATAGTAACATATGAAATAATAGAAATAACAACCCAAAGTTGGACTGAGTTAACCATACAAAGTATAGAAGATGAACTTTATTTTGACATATATGATTTATATGATGATATAAATATATTCAGAGATCAATGATAAATTACGAATATTTACAATATTGGGTACAAACTATAGAAGATATAGATCTACATGAAAAACTACTAATTGAAAATTTATTTGGTTATCTAATGACTCGAGAAGATGAATATCTAGAATATATTATAACTAATGTTAATGAAATACAAAGATTAGGTCTACTTAAAAAAGAATTTTATAGAAAGACATTTTATGAAGAATAATACAACACTAAGCAAAGAAACTAAAATAACAAAAACTAAGATAGACAAAAAAGTACGAAAAATATGGAAAAAATTAAAATCCTTATATATAGAATATCAATTATCACAACTAGTCAAAACAAATAATGATAAAAAAGATCATAATACAAATATGTTTGCTATCTGAAAAAACAGTATGAACAAAGAAGAATATAAACAACAATTAAT
>JAKWIY010001739.1:0-16171 GCA_027704805.1 Solanum corneliomulleri | reverse complement strand
TAAATGTAATGATCATCTTAGTCGTTTAGAAATTTAAACCAGCGTTATTATATTAACCTTTTTAGTAGATTTGTAAATAATTTATATGACTTATAAGAATGAGTGACATAACTTTTAGATTTAATAAGGATTATTTTGTTGCTAAGAATAATGAAAACAGACAAAAATAGAAAAAAAAGAAGAGAAAATCAAATAAATAAATAAAAAAAATAATAAAAAAAGGGCAAAGTGCCCTAAATGGTTGGTTGAAGCCTACACGGCTTGTGACAAAAAAAGAAGAAGGAACGATCTGTGGAAAAAAAAATGCAGATAAGAAAAGAAAATAAAGGGAGAAAAGAAAAGGAAAAAGGAGGAGAAACAACGATATTTTTATCTCGAGATATCAAGGTAATTATTCTTATCCTCTATTAAATTTTTGTGTAACTAGGAATAGATTTAAGGTTAAAACGTGTATAATTATACTAATATGTGAACTTGTGAACTTGGGGTTATAAATGTGTATAAGTATTATGGTTCAATCATTGGACAATGATTATTCCTAATCATTGGACAAAGATTACTCCAAGATTAGTATTATTAATAGTGGAACGATAAATATGAATTGGAACATTGAAAATAAGTGGTTTCAGCAGATAGTTTTGTAGTCCACCATTGATGTGTTGTGCAGTTAATTTCGGCTTTAATTATTTTCATTTGATTATCATATTATGATTCAAGTTTTGATATATTGAGATATGTGTTAAATAGTGGATGCATTATGATATATAAAAATCATTATAATTATGATATTCAGAGAATTAAGATTTAACCGTAAACTTGAAATTCAGAAAATATGAGATTTGATCAATTGTTTGGAATAAAGATTTAGAAACTTTATTATAAATTTGGATGGGTTTTGGGTCTAAGCTAGAGATATAGCAATATGAATATTGTTAGTTTCGAAATCATATCGTGGTTATTATTTGAATAGATTTTATTGGTTTGGAAGTCAACCGAAAGCGGAAGGCTCATGTTTTGGAGTCATTGTTCGACTATTTGAGGCAAGTGGATTTCTAAACTCTTGTTAAGTGTATGGAATGCGTGTATTTCCTTGTGGTATATGTTTGTGAGTAACGACATTTGGTGATTGATTGACTTGGTTACCTTGATTAATTTTAATGATGAAAACAAAGGGTAAAAAAAAGGCAATGCGAATAATTGATTGTGTGTGATGTGTTGATAATGGAGAATGATTTGAAAGGCTTTTTGAATCATTATTGTTGTGAATTGTGCAATGTTATGAAAATAGTGATATCCTCTTATTTGTGTGAACATGTCATTTGCATTTTTTTGAGTCATGATGGTGAAAAGTGTTATGTGCATTGAGAAAGAATGAGAACTTAAAGAGGAGGCACCATTTCGAGGGACGTATCGCGCGCCGCGATAGATACTATATTTCGAGGGACGTATCGCGTGCTGCGATGGTTACTATTATCGAGGGTCGTGTCGTGCGCCGCGACAGATGCATGGACAGATATGTCCCCCATGGGTCCCGGACTGAGAGACAGCGGTTGTGTATCACTAGGTCAGACATGCATCATTATACTTGACATTGCATTCCATTGCATTGCACATAGTTATCATTAGTGAACTTGATATCGTGTTTTGCTGATCTCTGATTGCCTTACTACGGAACTTGTGATTGATGAATATTGAGCTTGTTATTGTGGATATGTAATTTGTTGAAGTATTGTTGTTGAGGGTATGTAATTTGTTGAAGTATTGTTGTTGAGGATGTGTAATTTGTTGAAGTGTTGTTGTTGAGGATATGTAATTTGTCTAAGTGTTGTTGTTGAGCTACATGCTATGTAAATTGTGAGCTATTAGGTTGGGTTGAATGCAGGTTGTAGTTGTGGAGGTTCAGTTGGGGGGTGATAGGAGTACCCGTATTTCATCCCCTTAGCTTGTGTTTAGAGGTTTACTTGCTGAGTACCATGTGTTTTGGTACTCACCCCTTGCTTCTACAATTTTTTTTTAGGTTATGAGCCTGGATTTTTATTGTACTTTTCATTCTCTTCTTTTCCGAGGCTTCTTGGAGATTTTTGAGGTAGCTGTTTTTATTTCAGCAGACATCATTCTCCTTAATTATGATCTTGTTCTATTCTAGAAACAAGTTCATGTGAGACTTGAATTTTTCTTATGAATCAATTGTAATACTTTAGAGGCTTGTACACGTGACTACTAGGTTTTGGGGGTTTTATTAAGTTACTTATATTTTATTTCCGCATTTTATTGTAATGGTTGAGTTTTAGGCTGACTTGTCTTGGTGGGATAAGACGAGTGCCATCACGTCCATTTTTGGGTTGTGACAAAAATGGTATTAGAGCCCCAGGTTCATAGGTCTCACGTGTGTACAAGTCGAGTCTAAATAGAGTCTTGATGATCCGTACGGAGACGTCTGTACCTATCTTCGAGAGGCTGTAGTGACTTTTAGGAAATATCTTCACTTCTTGAATCTCTATTCTGCGTACTTGGTCCCATTTTTATTCTTATCGCTTCACTCCATTCGCTCTCATTTATGTGATAACTCGTGCGTAGTACTTTTTGTGAATCACTTGCATGTCGTGTATTGATTTGATGTTAGATCTCGTATTAAGGTGAAAATGATATACTTATGAAACGAATGCGTGATCATATTTGAAAGAGTTGATTAAGGTTAGTTATCATTGTAAAATAATAATAATAAATAAAGTACTTATCTGGCATAAGCAAAATATGGAGTGGTTCGACAATTCAAAGTTAAATGTTTGAAGAATTGACTAGATAATAAATAGTGTAATACAATTGATATAGTTGTCATACCATTAATGGGTTGCTTAGGAAATGATGTTGCACCAATTCAGGTCAGAATCCCTTCTGTGGTTTCACAGATTGAGTGTATACCAAAGAAGGTCATGATACGACTATTACAATGGTATTGAATGGTACTTGGTTAGAATTATGGAGTGTGTTACTTTTGATATTGACTTTGCTTACGAAAGAATACATATAGCTTGGGTTAGATACAAGACTAATCTGGTAATATTTACAGCTATTTGATGGATAAAGTGTGTGTAATTGTAATATTGAAAATGATCTTCTCAATAGATATGATATGTTCTAGTGGTGGATGTAATGAATTTTCACGATGTGTTACTAGTGGTACATGAAAACGGACATGTTGATGTTTAAGTGCAAATACTACTACTTAGGAGTTATCTGTTGTATTCCATACTCATACGATAAGATTGGTGTTGAATTCATATTCGAGATAACAACTAGCTTGTTAGTACGAGTGGATGTGTTAAGCATTATTTATAAGGAAGCTTTTAGCGGTGGATATTTGGTATGATATTGATATGTTCAGGTTGTGAAATGTATTTTGTTGATTGTAAAACGAGTGTGATTTCATCTTAAATTCAATGGAAGTGGAAATATGGATGATAAAAATATAAGTAAAGGAAGTCTCAAAAAGTATACTTGTGTGAATGTAATTGGAATTTAGTAAGAAAGAAAGTACATATAAATGAGTAAGTACATGGATGGTTGGCATAACTAGGTTTGGATTGTCATATGTTAATGGCGAGGCTAAATTCGTAGTGAGGAGGAAAATGACGAACTAAGCACGATGATTATTTTATGACGCATTATGATTGAAATGCAACTATATGATACGGGGTTGGTCAAAACGATTTTTTTTTATGGTAATGATGAATTTTGAGTCTAAGGTAATGGTTGTTTCTATTTGATAAGTAGTGTGGTTTTATGGTAATGTTTAAAAGGAGTTGGGATGTCATGAAAAAAAATTGAAAGGAGCTAGAGCCATAATGAAAAGAATTAGTGGTAAATAGTTTAACTTTCAGAGCGAGGATAAAAGTCGGCTATTTTTACATTGTTTGCAAGGGTTGATGTCACGACCCAAATACGAGCCGCGAGTGGCACACACACTTATCCTACTACGTGAGCGAACCAACCAATCTAAACTCCAACATTTCAATACAATATAATCAGAATATAATGCGGAAGACTTAAAACTCATTAACAAAATCAATTAATAACTTCTAAAATTTATCAATTTCTATCCCCAAAATTTGGAAGTCATCACCACAAGAACATCTATCCTAAAATTACTAAAGCTAAGAGTATCTAAGAAAACTAAAAATAAATAACAGCTTGTCTATGCTAGAACTTCAAGGCATCAAGACATGAAGAAGAAGATCCAGTCCAAGCTAGAAGCATTAGCTCACCCTGAAATCTGGTGTGATGAAGACTGGCTAGAGTTGCGGTTGAGTTGAAGACGATGGCACGTTTGCTGCACTCCACAATTAACAAAGAAATAAAATACAAGTAGCGGTCAGTACAAAACACAAGTACTGAGTAGGTATCATCGGCCAACTCAAAATAGAAAATAGTATATTTATCAGATAATAACATAAAACCAACCAAATACTCAACAGGTGATAGCAACACGCATAAGAACCATTTGCAACAACATCAATCACATCTATGAGGACTCAAGCCTCCACACCATACTCATTTGGGAATTAGTTCTTTAGATTGAGTATATTAACATATTTCAAGATTCATTCTCTTTACTATCCTGGTGTCGGAACGTGACATTCCGATCCATATACTATCCTGGTGTCAGAACGTGACACTCCGATCCATATACTATCCTGGTGTCGAAACGTGACACCCGATCCATATACTATCTTGGTGTCGGAAGGTGACACTCTGATCTATATACTATCCTGGTGTCGGAACGTGACCCCCGATCCATATACTATCTTGGTGTCAGAACGTGACACTCCGATCCATCAATACTATCCTGATGTCGGAACGTGACACTCCGATCCATCAATACTATCCTGGTGTCGGAACGTGACACTTGATCCATCAATACTATCCTGGTGTCGGAACGTGACACTCCGATCCATCAATACTATCCTGGTGTCGGAACGTGACACTCTGATCCATCAATACTATCCTGGTGTCGGAACGTGACACTCCGATCCATCAATACTATCCTGGTGTCGGAACGTGACACTCTGATCCATCAATACGATCTTTGTGTCGGAACGTGACGCGTGATCCATCAATACTATCCTGGTGTCGGAACGTGACACCCGATCCTCTAATCTCATTATTTTAGTTCATCAAGCCTTCTTTTATAACAAGACATCATCATTAACAAAGTAAATTTAAGATTCAAGATTCATAGCCTCATCTTCTCAATCCATTACAACTACATAATCACATCATCCAAGCACACAATTAAGCATATAGAAGACTATATAATACTACCCAACACATATCATTCACTATTTAGAGTTTACTATGAAATAGCATAAACCATAACCTACCTCCACCGAAGAATTGTGATCAAGCAATCTGCTTTCCCAATGCTGCATTCTTCTTTGTTTTCTCTCTCCCTTGATCGTTCGTTTCTCCCTCTCTTTGTTCTTTCTATTTTTCATATTCAAACCCTTTTTCTTTTACCTAATTAGCATATTATTAAGTATAAAGATGGTAAAAGTAACCCACTATTTATTTCAAGGTTGTCCCCTTAACCCCCAGTAATTGAATTATTAACATTACCCACTAACTTTATAGTTATAAGCATGAATAGTCCAAAACGCCCCTTAAAAATTTAACAGAAATCCGACCCAGCCAGGGTTACGCAGCCTGTGACGGCCCGTCGTGCCTGCGACGGTCCGTCCTGCTGCTTCCGTCACAAAGTTCAGAGACTCAATTCATTAAAGAGTCTGTGACGGCCCGTCATGTCTGCGACGGTCCGTCCTGCCATTTCGTCGCGAAGTTCAGAGAGTCGATCTCAGTACCCAATTTTCAGAATTCTAAGTGTTTTGGTACGAGACCCCCTCGACAGTCCGTCGTGCCCATGACGGTCCGTCGTGGGATCCGTCGACTCAGACAGTTATTACCAGAAATACTCTACTGCTCGAAACGACTAAATAAGTCGTTACAATAGATACCATTTACCCATCGTTCATCCTCGAACGATCACAAGAAGAAAAACAAGGGCGAAAAGGAGTACCTGAATCTGTAAACAGGTGTGTGGGTATCTTCTTGCATATCAGCCTCCTTCTCCCAAGTGGATTCTTCAAATGGTCGATTCTTCCATGAACTTTAATGGATGCAATCTCCCTTGACCTCAACTTGCGGACTTCTCTATCTAAAATAGCAACAGGCTCCTCCTCATAAACAAATTCTCATCAAGAAGAACTGAATCTCAACGAAGGATGTAGCTTCCATTCCCATGGTATCTTTTCAACATAGACACATGAAATATCGGATGCACTCCTGACAGTCCTGGAGGTAAGGCCAACTCATAAGCTACCTCCCCCACGCACTTCAAAACTTCAAAGGGACCAATATACCTCTGACTAAGCTTACCTCGCATACCAAACCGCATCACCCCTTTCATTGGCGAAACCTTCAGCATGACTTGCTCACCCTCTATAAACTCCAAATCTCTAACCTTTCGATCTGCATATTCTTTCTGCCTACTTTGAGCCGCTAAAAGCTTTTCTGAATGCATTTCACTTTATCTAATGATTCCCTCAGAAGGTCAGTACCCCAAAGTCTAACCTCAAATGCATCAAACCACCCAATGGGAGACCTACATCTTCTCCCATACAATGCCTCAAATGGGGCCATATCAATACTTGAGTGATAGCTATTGTTGTAGGAGAACTCTGCTAAGGGTAAGAAGTTATCCCAATGGCCACCAAATTCTATCACACATGCACGAAGCATATCCTCCAACACTTGAATCGTTCACTCAGACTGACCATCGGTCTGTGGGTGAAATGCGGTACTCAGATCCAACCTATTACCCAATTCAGCATGCAATGTTTTCCAAAAATTAGAAGTAAACTGCGTACCCCTATCTGATATAATGGAAAGTGGAACTCCATGCAATCGCACAACTTCCGAGATGTAAAGTTTGGCTAACTTCTCTGCATTGTAAGTCACCTTGACCGGAGTGAAGTGAGCAGACTTAGTTAACCTATCAACTATTACCCAAATGGAGTCATACTTACCCATTGTCTTGGGAAAACCAACCACGAAATCCATTGCAATTCTTTCCCACTTCCATTAAGGAATGGGCATTCTCTGAAGTGTTCCTCCGGGCCTCTGGTGTTCATATTTTACTTGCTAACAATTTGGACATTTGGCAATAAAATCAACAATGTTACGCTTCATTCTACTCCACCAAAAGTGTTGCTTTAGGTCACGATACATCTTGGTTGCACCAGGATGTATAGAATGAACTATGAGCCTCTGTAAGAATAGTGTGAATCAAATCATCGACGCAGGGTACACATACCTTCCCTTAATTATCAAAACACCTTTCTCATCGATTTTTGCTTCTTTAGCCTCTCCTCGTAACACCTTATCTCGGATCCGGATCAATTTCTCATCAGTAAACTATTTTCCCTTAATCTTGTCAAGAAAAGAAGATCTTGCCTCCCACATGGCCAAAATTCCTCCCTTCTCATTTACTTCTAGCCTCACAAGTCATTAGCCAGAGTCTGAACTTCTCTAGCCAATGGGCGTCTGGAAATTGTAAGTGAGCTAGACTTCCCATGCTCCCTGCTTTTCTACTTAACGCATCTGCACAAATTTAGCTTTTCCCGGATGATACAAGATGTGATGTCGTAGTCCTTCAGTAGTTCCAATCCATCTCCTCTGTCTCAAGTTCAAATCTTTCTGAGTAAAACACATATTGTAGGCTACGATGATCCGTATAGACTTCACACTTAACCCCATATAGATAGTGTCTCCATTGCTTTAATGCAAACACTACCGCAGCCAACTCCAAATCATGGGTCGGATAATTACGTTCATGCACCTTTAATTGCCTCGAAGCATAAGCAATTACATTCTTCTCTTGCATTAGCACTGCACCCAGACCCGAATAGGATGCATCACAATAGACAATGAAATTCTTACCTTCCACTGGCAGGGTAAGGATTGGTGCAGTAGTTTACAAGGTCTTGAGCATCTGAAAGCTTTCTTCGCACTCGTCCGACCATACAAATGGAACACTTTGCTTAGTCAAATTTGTCAATCGGGAAGCAACAGAGGAAAATCCCTTGACAAATCGACGGTAGTAGCTAGCCAAACCAACAAAACTCCTTACCTCTGTAACATTAGTAGGTCTCTCCCAACTCTTCACTGCTTCAATCTTAGATGGATCCACCATCACTCCATCCTTAGAAACCACGTGCCCTAAGAAGGACCACTGAATCTAGCCCAAAAACTCACACTTGGAGATTTGGCATAAAGCTTTTTCTCCCTCAACATTGCCAATACAATTTCTCAAGTGCTCCTCATGTTCCTTCTTGCTCTTTGAGTATACCATTATATCATCAGAATTCAATGACAAAGAGATCCAGATATGGCTTAAAAATCCCATTCATCAAGCTCATGAAAGAAGCAGGGGCATTCGTAAGCCCAAAGACATTACTAAGAACTCATAATGCCCATTACCTTGTCGAAAAGCAGTCTTGGGCACATCCGTGCCCGTATTTTCAATTGATGGTAACCGGATCTCAAATCGATTTTTGAGAAGGTACAAGCCCCTTGTAACTGATCGAACAAATCATCATGCGAGGAAGAGGATACTTGTTCTTAAAAGTTACCTTATTCAGTTGTCTGTAGTCTATGCACATCCGAAAAATCCCATCCTTCTTCTTCACAAACAAAAAAGGAGCACCCCTAGGGGATGCACTTGGTCTAATGAAGCCTTTTCCTAATAATTCTTGAAGTTGAGCCTTTAACTCCCTTAACTCCGCGGGAGCCATTCTATAAGGGGGTATAGAAATGGGGCGAGTACCCGGTTCCAGATCAATGCAAAAGTCAATATCCCTATCTGGTGGCATACCAGGAAGACCTGCAGGGAACACATCCAGAAACTCATGGACTATCGAAACCGACTCAATTGAAAGTACTTGGGAAGTATCATCCCTGAGGTGTGCCAAGAAAGCTAAAAACCCCTTACTAACCATTTTCTTGGCACGAAGAAAGGAGATGATACGAACCGCAGTGGAAGTTTAGTCACCCTCCCATACTAACGGATCTGTCCTAGGCTTGGCCAACGTTACAGTTTTTGCATTACAATCTAAAATTGCAAAATTTGGAGAAAGCCAAGTCATACCCAAAATTACATCAAAATTAACCATTTCTAAGATAACCAAGTCTACATGAGTATTGCTCCCCACAAAAGTCACCAGAGACCTATATACCCTTTCAACTATCACAGACTCACCCACCGGAGTAGACACAGAATAGGCATGTCAAGTAATTCACAAGGTAAATTAAGACCAGTAGCAAATGAGGAAGATACATATGAAAATGTGGAGCCAGGATCAAATAATACAGAAGCCATGCAATCACAACCAAGAGATTACCTGTGATAACAACATCAGATGTCTCCGCTTCAGAACCGCCCGGGGAAGTGTAAACAATGGGCCCTATCGCCTGTCTGCCCGTGTGCCCCTACCATGTTGTGCTGTAGTGGCTCCAGTTGCCCGTCACCCCGGCCGTTTTGTTGGTGACCACCATTACCTCCTCGGCCGCCACGTCCTCCAAGAATGACGGCCTCTTCCATGACCACCTCTACCTCTGACTATTGGAGGTCTGTAACTCTGTTTGGACAATACCTCTTAATGTGTCCAGTCTCCCCACATCCATAACACTCTCTGGTTTCAAGCATCGGTCTCTGTGAGAATGACGAACTCTGTGGATAACCTCCAAACTCCGAGAAATGTTGACCAATCTGCGGTGGACCCCCAACTACAGTCTGCAGTGAAGACTGAATAGGTCGGGCTGGGTAACCTCCTGAACCCTGCCCTCTGGAGTAAGTACCATTAAACTCACCTCCATTACGAAACCTTTTAGATATCGATGCCATGGTGAAGTCATCTGGCTTCACCCCCTCCACCTCTATCACGAAGTCTACCACTTCCTGAAAGGATTTTGCTGTAGCAGCTACCTGTAATGCTGAAATCCGCAATTCTGACCTCAACCCCTTTACAAAACGGCGAATCCGCTCTTGTGGACTGAAACAAAGCTGGGTGGCATACTTGGATAATGCACGAAACTTAGCCTCATACGCAGTAACCGACATCCTGCTTTGCGCTAGGCTCAAGAACTCATCTCTCCTCCTATCCCTCAAGGTCTGGGGGATATACTTCTCCATAAATAAGCTAGAGAATGATGCCCAATTCATAGGTGGTGCCTGTGCGGGTTGACACTCCACATGTGACCGCCACCACATTTTTGCATTTCCCTAAAATTGATAGGTTACAAACTCAACGCCAAATCGTTCCACTATGCCCATTTTATGCAGTAACTCATGACAATCAACCAGAAAGTCGTAGGCATCCTCAGATTCAGCACCCTTGAAAACTGGAGGTTTCAATTTCAAGAACTTACTGAAAAGTTCATGCTGATCACCTGTCATTATAGGCCCTCTAGTCAAACGAGGAAACGTGACTATTTCAAATGAGTCATCCATGCGGGGAGCCACAACAGCTGCCTGTTGTACTTCTGGAACCTGAGGTGCTAGTGCAGAAAACACTGGAGGTATCTGGCCTTGATCAGATAACCCGCTAAGATAAGCAAGAACCTGGTTAATCATCTCTGGGGTAGGTTGGGGTGGTAATTCTTCATCATCTTCACTTTGTTCATTCTCCCCTTCCTCACCCTCTCTTACTACTTCCTCAGTCGGTGGAGGAGTCCCGCCCTAGTACCAGATGGGCCAGGTGCTTGTCCTCTTCCTCTAGAGGACGTCCTCCCGTGACCTCTACCACGGCCTCTCGCCACTGCTCCTCTTCGAGCTACAACCCCAGTGGCTGGCTCAGACTCATCTTGTCTTGCCGGTGTTGGTGTTGGCGCAGTTGTTGCTCTAGTTCTAACCCTCTGCGAAATAGAGTGAAGATGGTCAAATACCAACTTGTATCACCTAGATACCAATTAGATCCAAGTAATAGCACGAAAGAAAGAAATAAAGAATGGAATTTTCCTAAAGTCTTATAGCCTCTCAAAGAAAAGTAAAGGCGTCCCCTTACCGTTCCTTAACACTCTACCAGGCTCGTTCTTGTGTGATGAGACCAACGAACCTAATGCTCTGATACCAAGTTTGTCACGACCCAAATATGAGCCGCAAGTGGCACCCACACTTATCCTACTATGTGAGCGAACCAACCAATCTTAACCCCAACATTTCAATACAATATAATCAGAATATAATGCGGAAGACTTAAAACTCATTAACAAAATCAATTAATAACTTGTAAAATGTATCAATTTCTATCCCAAAATCTGGAAGTCATCACCACAAGAACATCTATCCTCAAATTACTAAAGCTAAGAGTATCTAAGAAAACTAAAAATAAATAACAGCTTGTCTATGCCAGAACTTCAAGGCATCAAGACATGAAGAAGAAGATCCAGTCCAAGCTAGAAGCATTAGCTCACCCTGAAATCTGGTGTGATGAAGACTGGCTAGAGTTGTGGTTGAGTTGAAGACGATGACAAGTGTGTTGCACTCCACAATTTACAAAGAAAACAAATACAAGTAGGGGTCAGTACAAAACACAAGTACTGAGTAGGTATCATCGGCCAACTCAAAATACAAAATAGTATATATCAGATAATAACTTAAAACCAACCAAATACTTAACAGTTGATAGCAACACGCATAAGAACCATTTTCAACAACACCAATCACCTCTATGAGGACTCAAGCCTCCACACCATACTCATTCGGGAATTAGTTCTTTAGATTGAGTATATTAACATATTTCAAGATTCATTCTCTTTACTATCCTGGTGTCGGAACGTGACACCCGATCCTCTAATCTCATTATTTTAGTTCATCAAGCCTTCTTTTATACCAAGGCATCATCATTAACAAAGTAAATTTAAGATTCAAGATTCATAGCCTCATCTTCTCAATCCATTACAATTACATAATCACATCATGCAAGCACACAATTAAGCATATAGAAGACTTTATAATACTACCCAACACATATCATTCGCTATTTAGAGTTTACTATTAAATAGCATAAACCATAACCTACCTCCACCGAAGAATTGTGATCAAGCAATCTACTTTCCCAAAGCTGCGTTCTTCTTCATTTTCTCTCTCCCTTGATCGTTCGTTTCTCCCTCTCTTTGTTCTTTCTATTTTTCTTATTCAAACCCTTTTCTTTTACCCTAATTAGCATATAATTAAGTATAAAGATGGTAAAAGTAACCCACTATTTATTTCAAGGCTGTCCCCTTTAACCTCCAAGTAATTGAATTATTAACATTAACCCACTAACTTTATAATTATAAGCATGAATAGTCCAAACGCCCCTTAAAACATTTAACAGAAGTCCGACCCAGTCAGGGTTACGCAGCCTGTGACGGCCCGTCGTGCCTGCGACGGTCCGTCCTGCTGCTTCCGTCACAAAGTTCAGAGACTCAATTTATTAAAGAGTCTGTGGCAGCCCGTCATGTCTGCGATGGTCCGTCCTGCCATTTCGTCGCGAAGTTCAGAGAGTCGATCTCAGTACCCAATTTTCAGAATTCTAAGTGTTTTGGAACGAGACCCCCTCGACGGTCCGTCGTGCCCATGACGGTCCGTCGTGGGATCCGTCGACTCAGACAGTTATTACCAGAAATACTCTACTGCTCGAAATGACTAAACAGGTCGTTACAGTTGAGGATGTATCTTCAAAGGAATTTGGAGAATTGGGTTCAGAGACAAGTGATTTTACCTGTTTCTTCCAGATTATGATATAATATAGTGTCACAAGTTCAATAGAATGATTAAACAAAAATAAACTATTGGATAAAACTTGAGAAAGGTGTGTACGGACGTTCAACTCGAGTATGATGATTAGTTCTTTTGTGGTTTTGATTTGGTAAGGAGTACGATAAGATTTTTAGAAAAAGATATGGTAGGGTCAATGAAGAGGCGATCAACGATAAGTAAAATACGTTAAGTAAATTTTTTTTTTGTATGAGTTAATGTTGTAAGATAATGGGATTCTGTTACATGGTTGGGATCAAAACTTCAAGTTTACATGGCAAGTTTAGATTTGTGATAGTGTATCTTGTCAAGGTATGAATTGGTAAGGTAAGAAATGATCGATCACATTGAGTATGAAGTATTTAGAATGACTTAAAATTGAGTAGTACATTTGGTTACTTTTGATTGTTATACCTAAGGTTCCCATATTGTTGGCCAAAAACAAAACAAAAAAAAAATACTGGTAAGTGAGTTAGCAAAAAGGAGAAAAATTATGGTGTATTGAAGAGTTCAAGTTATTTGAAATTTCCGTCGTGGAAAGATTTTAAGAAAGGCAAAGAAAAAAAAAGACCTCTCGTACAAACATTGGATTCAGAGGTGATGGTTGTAGTGATTTCGCCTTTGAGTTTGAATATGACTATGAGATGTGAACTAGTTCAGCACCTACTTACTATGGGTTTATTATTAACTTTTCTAAATATTAAGTTTTGATTGGGTTACAATAAATGACGTAAGGAAGATTATACATGGTTATGTCGAGCTAGATTGTTCAGAATGTAATTAAGTAACAAATGGATGTTAAATAGTGTGGACCTACAGTTTTACATGATTAATGAGGATTGGAGGGGATTAAAATTTTTTTGTTGACGAGACAAAATAGATTGTTATAATGTGTTACATAGGCATTTTATGGTGAGTAGAGGTTATGAGATTATAGTATACATTAATATTTGAGTGATCAAGGGTTTCTTTGAGTTATCGCATGAGGTAAATGATGGTACAGATGGTGGTTGAAAATGGTATGTGAAAGTTTAGGTGAAGTTGACATTAAGTGTGACTTAATTATTTTACCCTAAAAGAGAAATATAGATTTGAAATTAGTGTTATCGGTCTTGGGTGTGACTTATATCTATCATGGGACGCTTAAATGGAAAGATAAGAAACCATAGTTCAAAGTCTTGGAGACTACAATGTACTTGCTAAGGAGAATATGATACTACTGACGGTGTGAAAGTAAGGTAAATGGTTGGTGGTTATGATATTTGTTAATATTAATAATGTTGGCTTTGATGGAGTACTGTGAGAACTATGCGGAGTTTGGAAAATCCAGCATATGTAAGATTGTAATGGAGATCAACTGGTTGATTTTGGGTGGAAAAAAAAATTTAATAACAATAAATTTTTAAATAAATTGAGGGTTGTAGTCACATGAATGAAAATATTGATATGGGAATTATGGAGAAAGTATCTAGTGTTATTCGACCTTGATTCCGTATATTCTTAAGTTGACCACCTACTTCATTTTGGACATGATTTGGAGTATGATTCACTGCATATGCCCAAATTTTTTTTTACATCTATGGCTGAATTCCTAGTGGTGGATCGGATGTATCGATTCTCTTATGTCCTCTTGATAGAGTAGAAACCTTTGACAGACTTGGTCATCTCATTTATGATAAATTTGGCATTGTTGAAATAGCTAAAGTATCTCAATATGTCTACAGATATAACCTTGCTTATGTTACTGTTATCTGATAGTGTTGTTAGAGGTTCTATACACATGAGTTTATCATTTGCTAGGTGTTTACTGGATAATTTTCTTCTTTTGGGTTAGATATGTTTGAGTCTCCCTTAATGGGTTCCCGATGTTTAAAGATCAAATTTTTATACCTTAAGCTTGTGAAAAGATTGTATGGTGAAAAGGAAATCGTGATAAGATATGTGATTTTATGTGCATTATAGGTGTTTGGTGGTTAATTTTGTCTCACTTCTAGTTGTTTCCAGGATTGATTTGGAAGGTTATTTTGGTTATGTGACAAAAGACTTGTTATGATGGTTGTGTTATGGTCCAATGGGTTTCACTTTAGATTGAGTTCATGGGATGGTATGTTGCTTGATAATCACATTTAATTTGTAGATATTTCAAAGTTTGATTTGAAAGTTCGGTTCTTAGTAAAATTCTTGATGGAATGGTCTTAAGGAAGAACTCACATAGAGAGATGAACACCGACGGGTAGGTCATAACTTAGACTTTTGGTAACATCGGTTATTATTTCTTCTTCCTTATGTTCGAGGAAGAACATGGGTTTTAGTAGTGGATAATGTAATGATCCTCTTAGTCGTTTTAGAAATTTTAACCAGCGTTATTAGTTTAACCTTTTTAGTAGATTTTGTAAATAATTTATATGACTTATAAGAATGAGTGACATAATTTTTAGATTTAATAAAGGATTATTTTGTTGCTAAGAATAATGGAAAAAGAAAAAAATAGAAAAAAAGAAGAAGAGAAAATCAAATAAATAAATAATAAAAAAATAATAATAAAAAAGGGCAAAGTGCCCTAAATGGTTGGTTGAAGCCGCACACGGCTTGTGAGAAAAAAAAGAAGAAGGAACGATCTGTGGAAAAAAATACGCAGATAAGAAAAGAAAATAAAGGGAGAAAAGAAAAGGAAAAAGGAGGAGAAACAACGATATTTTTATCTCGAGATATCAAGGTAATTATTCTTATCCATTCTATTAAATTTTTGTGTAACTAGGAATGGATTTTTAGGTTAAAACGTGTATAATTTATACTAATATGTGAACTTTGGAACTTGGGGTTATAAATGTGTATAAGTATTATGGTTCAATCATTGGACAATGATTAGTCCTAATCATTGGCAAAGATTACTCCAAGATTAGGATTATTAATAGTGGAACGATAAATATGAATTGGAACATTGAAAATAAGTGGTTTCAGCAGATAGTTTTGTAGTCCGCCATTGATGTGTTGGGCAGTTAGTTAATTCGGCTTTAATTATTTTCATTTGATTATCATATTAGGATTCAAGTTTTGATATATTGATATATGTGTTAAATAGTGGGTGCATTATGATATATAAAAATCATTATAATTATGTTATTCAGAGAATTAAGATTTAACCGTAAACTTGAAATTCAGAAAATATGAGATTTGATCAATTGTTTGGAATAAAGATTTAGAAACTTTATTATAAATTTGGATGGGTTTTGGGTCTAAGCTAGAGATATAGCAATCTGAATGTTGTTAGTTTCGAAATCATATCGTGGTTATTTATTTGAATAGATTTTATTGGTT
>JAKWIY010001737.1:0-16237 GCA_027704805.1 Solanum corneliomulleri | reverse complement strand
CCGTTAAAAAGATTAAACAAAATAATTATCAATGCATGAAAAACACTATTGAAGTATTACTTAATTGCTAGTTATACTTTGTTAATTACACATGGTTCCCACAACCCTTGTTGTGGATTTCGTTACCCAGTTTCGAAAGATCAACATTTCATATTTTTAGATGAGGAAATCATGAACTAACTTAGCAAGAAGAACAACCACATAAATCCCACTTAAAAATTCAAGCAAAATCTTTCAAACCAAATTCGTAAATCAAGTAATTGCTAAAGTTGCAAAAATCAATCTGCAATACACAAAGTAGCACATAGGTACTAGTATCTAACCCAAAAAACAAGGTTTTAACCCTATTAATACAAAACAATGTTCTAATGAAAAGGGAATTCAAATAAGGCGGCTTCAATCGATGAGACAGCTGATGGACCGTTGATGAACCAACGGCCCATAGTCTGCTTCAGTCGATAACGACTTAGAAATTTTTCTGCTCTCTAGATGGCACCCTCTCTAAATCAAATGACAGATCAATAGTATGGTCCGTCGATTGACCTCGTGGTTGTGCACTTAGTTAGACTTCCTTGGTTTCATTCAATGCCTAAGCTCCCCATCTACGGTCACCACCTACGGTCCATCAATTTAACTATGGACCGTCAATTGCCTCCATAAGATTGTTTCTGCACTTATTATTTAATATCTTCTCCATTTTCGGCCTGAACATTTTTCCGGCAAAAAAATACACAAAATCTTTTAAAACCCCTACCAAAAGGCTCTAGACACACACTATCTTAAGTTAAATACATTAGAAATACAGTGAAGTCAGAGTACATCAACACCTTAAGTTAAATTCGTTGTTTGTCTTCAAGCGACGCGTTGTTACCCTAAAAACTACTTGCACAAAAGCAGGCCCTTTTAAGCTCTAGAAATCAATTGACTATATACCCTGACTTTTTCTTGATTGAGTGTAGGCTTACATTTTCAGTCTCGACAAGATAACTCATGCAGATCACATCATGTCACATATTCACCATGAACCATACACCTCTACCATTTTTCCTCTCACCAAGGTAATAACTTTCTCACAATGCAACTACTGCCCTCACTTTAAAAAAATCATTAATTTTCACACAGTTATTATGCATTTTGGGTATATGTATATCTATTTCAACACTCGCACTCATGAATAACTTCAAATAAAGTTACTTCTCTACACCATAGGCTTGCCCTTATTTTCAGTTCTTAGGTTCACCACAATAGATTCTACGATCACCGTAGGACTTTCTAGTGTTGTAACGTAGGCTCGGGACCAAGTGTTCTACATTTTGGTACATTTATTGACTTTCTTCCATCCATGACATTACCAATAAGATTTCTACCTTTTTTCATTATTTTTGACCCCCTATTTCTTTTCTCTTCAATGCTTTGCCTTATTCCCTTTCTAAATGTGACTTTATCTTTCTTTTTTTTTGCGTCTTTTTCTCAAAAAAACTCTTTTCTCTTTTATTTTTTTATTTTTACTATTTTCAACTGTTCTTTCATTTTTTGGCAAGTCACATCTTTTGAGTTTTTATACTTTTCTTTTCAACATCCAACTCTTTTCATATCGCTTTTTTTGGTCCTCTCTCATAATAGCGACCCTTAACTCATAGCTTTTCCACGAGTTTAGGTACACAATACCCAAACTCGGGTCAAGGCCAAGACGAGGTCACTTTGTGCATCATCCACCCTCAACTTAGGCTTTTGCCCTACGTCAAGGTGCACATAAGGAGGAATTAGGGTAAAAACATTAGCCCTGGAAAGGTGAGTTGGTGAATAAAAAAACTGTCTATTACAGGCTCAACATATTTGGATTAAAAGGAAATGTGATTTAATCTGGTTTAACATCTTTTAAGCTAGATATGCGTTATTTTGGACAAGGACATATGATCACTTCCTAGATTCTATAGTAGATTCCCTTTGCATGACTAACCAAGCATGTTCTAGTAAGGTACCAACCTTTGAACAATCGAATCTCCTCACACTCTCTTGGTACATCATTGTACAATCAGATTATCAGATTTCCCAGTTCAAATTTTAGTTGAAGGTCATGCAATGGGTGCCTATTTATATCATGTTTAGAGCCAACATGTTGAACTTATCTTATCTTTTACATGCAAGAACTATAATGGATGGGGTATCAATTTTTAGTCAGCCATCATGTTTGTGTATTTCATGCTTCTATACTTGTACTCCCTAATACATGTCGGTTCTATTAATACCCAATTTTGACCCTCAAAGATATTAATTAATTAACAAGTTCTTATTCTAAAAGGTTTGAAATAATTATATTTTACAAAGTTCAAAAGGCTTTTCAAGTTATTCTAAATTAATTTTATCACTTTTTATAATTTTGGATAATGTATACTTTTCATAATTATGCATATGATTAGTATATTTTTTAATCATTTGAAAGTCATTTAATAATATTTCATTTTTTGTCAAGTATTTTATTTGATTTAGATTAGTATAAATTATAATTTAAATTTTAATTTATTAGTTTACAATTTAAATATTTTATTTCATTTAAATAAAGAATCTTGTTCGTAAATTAATATTAATTCGTCTTATTATGCTTTAGTCAAACATTCTAGTTAACCTCAATTTGACTTACTTCGTCACACAAGTTTGCTAAGTTTGCAATCCCTGAGCCAATTTCTTATTTACAAAAAAAAGACACCAACTTCCTTTTATTTTAGTAGCCCCAAGACCCATTTCCTTTTTTTAAATTCAGTCCAACTCAATTCCCAGGTGTCCCGGCCCATTTCCCATTTTAACAGTTCTTTGAACCGACCCAATTAGCCCGACCCATCCCAAATCCTCACCTCCTTTATTCAAAGAAGAATCAACAATATTCCTTTCAACATTAATGCCATCAGTTGACCTGTCCCCAAGAAAAAGAAATGATTTGTGCTCTACCCCGCTTTGTCTTCTTACTCAACGTATCTCTTAGTTCATACGATAGCATCAGAAACGCAGAATTGTCCATGCGACCTCGAGATGCGGCCACATTGTCGCAACATGGACAATGGGATTTATCCCATGCATCGATTTTCTTTTTCTCTTCCAAAATAGGGTCAAAAACATTAGAAAAATAGGTTTCCTTTCAATGGTGAAAAGAATTTGGAATTTGAAATGGGCCTTTGTTTTTACCTAATTTTGCCCTCATCTCTTTGATACGCTCAAATTTACTTCTCAAATAAGAAGTAAAGCGGTCGTATCGAGTAAAGAACCCAACTAATAAGGTTGGGATCGTTGCCACGAGGAAAATAGTTCAGACTTAACTTCAATCTATTATTGCTATTATTTAGTCAATTACTTCCTCAGAAAACAAAAGCCAATAAAAAGGATGTTTTTTATTTTAAAATTAATGAAAATAACTATCTTAATTAAAGTAACAACTAACAACTCAAATCTTGGAGTTTATCAAATAATCAAGGTAGCTAGGTTTTAAGTGTTCCCTACATGTTCCTAACTTGATAATTCTAACAATAACAATTCTTTCCTAGTATCTTTCATGCGAAGTGATAAGTTATGTATTTCTAAATCCTTTAGCCGGCATGTAGAAAATTTCACTCCGCACCTTGGTCTGGCTACGTGTAACCCTTACATTTACCTCATATTGAGCATTGTATTCGATATTTGACAAAGTTATTACCTCGTACCAATAAATACTACCCTATTAGATAGTATATACTAAATCTATGTTGATAATTAATTTCCTATTATCTACATCCTTGGTCCGGCAAGTAGCATTAAGGAGAGTTCTAACGTTGGCCATCCGTTAAAAAGACTTCTAAGCGAAAGAATTATCAATACATGCAAGAAGCAATTCTAGAATTGTTATTTTAGATAGATTTTACCTCTTTATTCACCCATGGTTCCCACAACCCTAGTTATGGAGTTTAGTTACCCATAGTCCTAATCACAATATTCATATATGTAATATAAAAATTCATGCACTTACCTCAATGAGAAAGAATAAAATCTAGAAGTGTACTTGATTATTTGACATAATCACAAACAATCAACTCCAGAGAAAAGTTTAACAATCAAAACTAACAAAGAGTCTAACATCAGAGAATCTAACATCTACAAGAGAGTTTAACAACCAAAAGTCTAACTATATGAGTGTTTAACTCCAAAAATGAGGTTTTTTGAACTATTTATAAAAAAACAAAAACCTAATAAAAGAAGGACTTTAATTGCTGAAAATTTGTCAAAACGCAGCCTGGTCGACGGACCTTGTGAAGGGCCGTCATGGTCATGATTGACCGTCATGGCCTACATCATCCTATACTTTAAAGATCCTTTTGCTGCTTTTTTTATTACCCTCGACAAACAGGTATGACGGACCGTTTCAAGCACGACAGTCCATTGAGGGTCTCCATTCCATAACACTTAAACTTCTTGGAATTTGGGTACTGGGACTATTTTTCTTATCATCACGACAAACCAGCAGGACGGACCGTCATGCACTTCGAATCCCACACTTGGTCAGACTTCTCCATCTTTCTTCAACAGCTTCATTACCACACCACCTACACACCGTAAGAGGCATGAAAGACCGTCACAACCTCTGTAGGTGGTAACTTTTCTGCATTTCTTGTTTAAAAACTTCTGCATTCATCTTTAGACTGATTTCATGCAAATAAAGGGAAAATTACATAAAAATTAATACAAAAAAGCCTTT
Source organism: Solanum corneliomulleri (assembly GCA_027704805.1). NCBI lineage: Eukaryota > Viridiplantae > Streptophyta > Magnoliopsida > Solanales > Solanaceae > Solanum > Solanum corneliomulleri. The sequence goes on along the minus strand of JAKWIY010001737.1, from coordinate 11,517 downwards.
TGGACGCACACTAAACTTAAGTAAAAAGTATCAAAAATACCGTGAACCCACTGTATTTCAACACCCTCAACTTAAATTCGTTGGTTGTCCTCAAGAGACGCACTATGACTCACTACAAAAAGTTTCGTACAATACTATCCATGTTTTAGCTTTCGCAATATTTGGATTTAAATCCCAATCAGTCTCATCATATATATGCATGTTATAACTATTAGGCTTGAAGTATGTGGATTCAGACCATGACACAGACTCACCACGCACTAACACCTATCCTCTTCAATTTCTCACCGAGGTGCTAATATTTCCAGTATTGAACTAGTTTCCTCACTTCAAAACAACATCCTCATTTTTCACACATCGATTTCAGTTTGAGTAGAAAGATTAATTTTCAACACTCACTCTCATATCAAATTCACAACTCATTCATACATATTGCCATAAGTTTGCCCTTGTTTTTACTGCTTTAAGTTCGCTATACAACTCTTAGGATCACGACAAGACTTCCTTGGTTTGTAACATAGGCTCAGTGTCAAGTAAGGTATATTTAGATATACTTTAGTGACTTTATGCCCTTCTTGAAATTTCGGCTAAACATACCATTTTTTATCATTTTATTTTGCCCAATTTCTCATATTCTTTCACCTTGCTATTTTCCCGTCTTTCTTCATTTGTGTAAGTGACTCTCTTCTTTTCTTGCTTGTATTTATTGTAAATTTTTTTATTATTATTATTTCACTTTTCTATCAACATTTTCTTGAGTCACTTTACTTTTGTTTTTGCTCTATCTTTGTTCTTTCAACCCCACTTTTCAGAGCATTCCTCATAATAGACACCCTCAACTCATGGATTTGCCATGAGTAAAAGTACACAATACCCAAAGTTGGATCAGGGCCATGAAAAGGTTGTTATCTACATTAGCCAAACTCAACTTATGCTTTTGGCATAAGTTGAGGTGCACATGTTAAAGGATGGACCAGGGCCAACACATTATTCCTAGAAAATATAAGTTGGGTGAAAAAGAAAGGTCTATTTTAAGCTCAAATCATATTGATCAAAGAAGGTTTAGATTAATTTGGTTTTTTTATTTAGGATAAAAATGGGCTATATTGAACAAGGGCCTATGATCCTTTCCCAATTGTCTATTACAGCTTAATTTTAGCAAGATTAACCAGGAAAGTTCTAGCTCAGTACAAATATTGGATTATTCATATCTTTCTCACACTCACTTGACATCTCATTACTCTACCAAATTATCCTACACCTAGTTCAAATATTAGACTTAGGGTCATGTAGTGGTGTATCTTTATGTCATTCTTAGAGCTACACATTTATCAATTACTATGCCTAGTCATGCATCATTTTCATTTAATCAGGATATCATTTTAGACATCATGATTCAGAGTTAAACTATGTACAGAAGATATAGACATGTCGGTTCAACAATAAAAATAATCAGACTCTTGGGGAAAAAGAACACAAGCAATAGAATCCCAAAAGAGGATAGTGAATTGGGCTACTCAGACTTCACCCTAGCACTCACTTCCAATTTACCCCAGCCCCAACAAAAATACATGCAATTGTACCCAATGCCTAAAAAAATTGAAATAGGAGAGTGGTAGGTGAAGAAAACCTGGGGCACAAAGCACCGACGATTAGCAAGCTGGTGGGTCTGGTTCCCCGGAACACACTACCTCTTTAATCTGGACACCCTCAGTAGTGTCCTCATTAGCAACAGCACTATCAGTAGTGCCTCCTACTATCGCCATATCTCTAGAGCTAGATGCCTCAGCATCTGACTCTTCAGCCCAGATCCAACGCGCCTCCTCATCAGCAAGCAAGGCTCTCCTTGAAGCCTCCATCTAACGGCGCTCCTTCTTTTGTGCTCTAGCCTCATCCTCCTCTCGACCCTTGCACCTCTTGTCATGATCTCGAGGGGGACGTGGTGGAATCTCAAAAAGTGGCGAATAAGGCCGCCATCACTCTGTCCTTAGCCGTCTCTGCAGAAGGGGCCTCAGACTCAGGCACCCTAGCCTGTAGGATCATATCAATGTCCGCTCAAAGACTCTCGACCACAACCTGAAGGGTCGAAACGTCCACATGAGGAGCTGGCCGGGCTAGCACCTGCAACTAAAAAGCATCTAAGCGTTGATGAACAACAAGGATCTTCCACTATTTCTACTGGACCATTTACGCTCCAAGCGCTCTTCTTCCTCAGCAATAGACCTCTACATCAAAGGCTGGATGTGATGCAGAAGTGTAGTCATCAGTGCCTCTAGTTTCTGGACCCTAGAAAGACAGAACAGAGCGGGGATGGGGCTGAGCGAGGGGCAGTGCTACTACCCAGGATAGACTCGATCGGGGTAGTGTCAGTGGTTTAAGAAGCAACCAACGTAGTCGTGCGATCATGTGCTACCGTATCAGCCAGATTTTCACCAAGTGAGGGTAACTCTTGACGGGGCCCTTTGCCTTTAGAAAACTCATTGGCCTCATCCCCAATGAGGCCGATATCAACAGTGCCCAGCGGATCTTGAGTTGATCAATGTTCCAAATGGGTACACCTGCGGACTTGCATAGGGAAAATATCATGCACGCAAAAGGGTATGTAGTTGTGACCTTGAAAGCCCTCTCGTGCATGACCGCCTGTAGAAGCCAATTGAAATCCACCTCAAAACCGGCTATCATCGCCGCCATCTGAACTGCACGATCCCATGAGACTATATTATCAGCAGCCGTGGGGGAAAGGAAGTGGCGGATAATCAACCATAAGAACTTAGTCGTGAAGGTCAAGATAGCCTTCTTGATGGCTCCATTCGGCTCCGTTACCTAGTCGGCACCCTCTCCATCAACAGACAAATGAAGGGCCATCCACCTCTTGGTGATTTCTCTCAACGATGGCTCATGCGAGAATTGGACATCTTATTTAATTTGCCATCGGTAGTTGAACTCAGCGGTGAGAGGGGTCCGGTTGGCAACAATATCCTCGCCGTATAGATATCGGCAGATTGTAGGCATGGAGATATCGACCTGAATGCCATGTACTCGGACATGCTCAAGTGGGGCCTGTTTGGCGGGGGCAGCCACCTATCTATATGTGATCTGAGAGTAGCCCGTAAGAGGCGTAGAACTCTTGACCAACTTCAAACTATAATGGCCCAAAGAACGCGCTATCTACTCCAGTCGGTGTCTGATGAAGAGATTGTGGATCTCTAGCATTGTAGGGAGACTACATGTAACGAACCGCCTCTCTAGTGTAAGGGTTTGTGTCATGACTCCTTTATCATTCATAAACTTGGCGTCTGAATAAACTTGATATTTCCTATCGACACACCCCCGGTTGGGCTGGTTGGCAACCAGGGTAACAACACAAGTCAGTGAGCCTAGAGTGGAACCAGAACTGTCAGCGTCATACGACGAGGTAGAATGTGCAACTGTGGTGGGTGTAGGGACTTCTACAGACCCAAAGGATTCCTCCGACCATGAAACACCTAAGGAGCCAGACACTCCTTCTTCATGTGTAGGTGACCCAGAAAGTATGTTGGTCAGTGTGCGATCCTCATAAGACTAGGAGGCAGTGACTACACCGGATGCCACCTTTTTGGGCGTAGCTCTGGTAGCACGTGCAGCTCGTGATGGAGTGGATGTGTCTGGGCGCACGTTCTCAGGATCATGCTCATCTTAAAAGCCTATGACCAGAAGGGCAGACGGGGCGACAGACTTAAAACACCCACGTACGTAAACTCAATCGAGATAGTACCTATAAAGAATCAATATTAGTACGAGAAGGAGCAGACAAGATGATGAAAAATGACACAAAATAAATAGATCTAACTTGTAACGACTTTTCTACAGTAACAGTGAAATACGATGGACAAGGTGATGACTCGTCGTGGGTATGACGGACCGTCGTGGGGTTCTTCATGTCTTACTTAAATTATGTTGATGTGGATACCCCTGAAGGAAAGTCTCTGACAAGTATGATTGATAAGCAGGACGGACCGTCATAACGTCGATGTCCATCGTAGAGACCCTTAGGAGAGGGGTCTCTAACTGTCACGACGGTTCTGCAGGATGGACCATCGAGGGTGTGACGATCCATCGTACATGTCCATCTGATGACACTTAGAAACAGTGCGAGATTCTTAGGACAACAATCTCCGACAACCATGACGGTTGTGGAGGACGGACCGTCGTGGTAACGACGGTCCATCGTAGATGTCCATCAGATTACACTTAGACAAAGTATGGAGACCCTTAGGAGAGAGGTCTCTGACTGTCATGATGGTTTTGCAGGACGGACCATCGAAGGTACGACGCTCCGACATAGATGTCCATCAGACGACACTGAAAAAAAAGTAGGAGACCCTTAGGAAAATGGTCTTTGACCATCACAATGATTGTGTAGGACGGACCGTCGAGGGTATGATGGTCTACCGTAGATGTCTGTCAGAGGACACTTAGAAAAAGTAGAAGACCCTTAGAAAAAGGGTCTATGACAACCAGAACAGTTGTATAGGACAGACCTTCGTGGGAACGATGGTCCGTCGCATGTATCCGTTGGTGGACACTTAGAGAAAAGGTATAGTGGGATGTTGGAACAAACCCTATGACGGTCCGTCGTGGGTACGACGGTCCGTTATCGGGGTCTCGTTCTGTCATTCAGTGACAGAATTGGGGATGCCACAATCATCCCCTATGAGTCAAATGGAATTTTTAGTGTTAACCTACATGTGTCTAACCCAAATACCTAGTAAACTAGCAATGCTAAAGCACCTATTTCTAGAGTTTTAACAATGCAATTTAAGGATTCTTAACTGTGGTCAGCCAAATTTGATAAAAGCATGAAGACCGACCAAAAAAATAAGCTAATATGAATTAAAAAAATTAAATGTAAATAGGTAGACATTAGAGACACATACCTGAGAATTTGAGAAAAACAACCAGGGGAGGTACTTGGTGATCAAGAACAGAACCATAGCAACTGACTCCGACCACTAGAAAGGAGATATCCAAAATTGGGGAATTTGGTAAAGCGATCAGTTGATAGAGAAGGGAGGTAGGAAATGGGAGTTTAAAAGGGAGGGAAATGGAAGAAAGAGGGAAGGAAATGGGTGAAATGAAGGGGTGGGGTTTTTAAATGTTACCAATGTTTCTAATTACCCCCAACCGGGTCGGGTTGGGTCGGGTATGCTCATTAATGATGCAACGAGACCTCAACGACGGTCCATCGCAGATGCGACGGTCTTTCATTTGTTCTGTCACATGTGCCCTAGTTTTGAAAATAATTGAAAGACCTACCTGACACAACAGATACATGTGATGGTCCGTTGCGTGCGTGATTGTCCGTTGATGTGTCCGTCAGTGACTGTTGCAATGTGATTTTCTGCAGAATTTCCTGGTGATGTGCCTGCAAATTTAAAACCCATTAGTACAAAATGCTACAATTACTAGAAAGAAAACTATAGGTATTGGGTTGCCTCCCAACAAGCGCCTAATTTAACATTGCGGCACGACTGAAGACACTTGATTACTCAGACTTAAACAAGATGGTATGCCTTGATTACTTCATTTGCTAATTCAACATGTCCGAAATAGATTTTTATGTGTTGTCCATTCACCTTGAACCGCAAACCCTCCTTAGTTTCAAATTCAACTGCTCCATGAGGGAATAGTTGGGTAATTAAGTAAGGGCCAGCCCATTTGGGCTTAAGCGTGCCCGAAAACCAACGTAACCTAGAATTGTATAAAAGCACCAAATACCCAACCATAAACTCTCGTTTTTAAATTTTTAGGTCATAGTGCTTATTCATGTTTTCTTTGTATAATATAGCACATACCGATTGGAGCTTACCACTCTATTTCATGGACCTAGAAATGTTGAATGTCGCTTCATCATTGTTCAACCGAAATTTCATCTACCCCTTTTCCATATCAACTAAGTCTCTACCCGTAGAAAGGAATGGCCTCCCAAGAATAGTAGGCACTTCAAAATGGACTTCACAATCAAGAATAACAAAATTTGCAAGAAATTTGAACGACTCCACTTTTACTAGCACATCGAGGAGTATCCTTATAGGCCTTTTCACTATTCTATCAGCCATAAGTAGCCGCATCGCAGTGGGATTTGGGTCACCCAAACCCAACTCCTTCTTAAATCTAGAGGGGCATGCGATTTATGCTTTCCCCCAAATCACATAATTCTTTCGCAAAATGTAATGATCCAACTATACATGGAATAGTGAACGCACACGGATCTTCTTTCTTTTGTACGAGAGATCTTGTACTAGTAGCACTACAATGATGCATTCTATCATCATCCTTGAAAGTGACCGATATTTTCTTTGTAACTAGATCTTTCATAAACTTTGCATAACCAGGAATTTGTTCTAGAGCTTCTACCAAAGGGACACTGATAGAAAGCTGCTTCAACATTGTTATAAAACGCCGATATTTACCATCCTTTGTCTTTTTGACTAATCATTGAGGAAAGGGGGTGGTTGTCTAGGCATGGAAATTACCTTTGTAGGCACTTCAACATCTTTCCCAGTATTATATTCTACTTCACCATTAACCTCTACCACTTTATCATTATCTTTTGTCACCTTTTTCTCATTAGACGGCATAGGTGGGTCAATGGTTTGCTTTCCACCGCAAGTAGTGATTGACATACAATGTCCATCATTTTTCATATTTTGGACAGTGTTGCTAGGAAGAGTACCCGGTTACCATGTGTTCACAGTCGCAGATAATTGTGCCATTTGTAACTCAAACTACTTAATCGATATTGCATGTGAATTGAATTTCTGTCCAATCCCCGCTAAATCACTCCTTAACTCTTTAATGTGGTCATCACTAGCATCGAACCTCCTCATCATTTTGTGCAACATATCCTTAACTCGCGCCATACTATCTCCACCATCCCTAGCAGTAACTTTACGATTTTGAGGAGGGACATAAGGTCCATTCCTCTCATTTCTGTTACCATAGTTACTCATATTGAAGTTGTTGTCGCGGTTGTTGTTTCCATCTCGGACATAATGACCCTCCCTCTAATATTTACCATAGATCCGTCCTTGGTTTCCTTGACCTTGTCACCAATTTTCCTGATTTGTGCCTTGGGCACTCAATCTGAAACCCCTCGATTGTTCATTTACTTCATAGGAATTCTCCTCATAATAGCATTCATCATTTGGTGGTGCTGGTTTAGACAAGTACTTAACTGCATATATCTTTTTTGCACCCCCAATTCTATGTTTTAATACCAACCCAAGCTCAGTTCTCATTTGAGCCATCTCTTCACGAATCTCATTTGTGGCTAGGATGTGAGTGGATTACACTACGAAGGTATTTCTCCTAGAATCTGACTTCCTAATACTCCAAGCTTTATTGTTCCGGGAGATTTTTTCTAACTTTTTGACAATCTCGGCATACGGACACACTCCCCATAAGAACCACACGCTATAGTATCCAACACCGCTCTATTATTATCATCCTTTCCCCGGTAAAAGTATTCCATTAGTGACTCATCATCAATACGGAGATTGGGGACGCTTCAAAAAAACGAGGTGAATTTACCCCAAGAACTACTAACTGACTCTCCTGGTAGTACCACAAAGGTGTTTACTCTGTCTTTGTGGTTTAGTTTCTTGGAGAGTGGGTAGTAACGTGCCAAAAAAATGTCCCTTAGTTGGTTCCAAGTGAAAAAATTGAGTTATAAAGGAGCTCAGTGAACCAAATAGCAGCCTCTCTCGTCAGTGAGAGGGGAAAGACACTTAGCCCTATTATATCCAAATCAAAATTAGGTCTCCCTACACAACTTTTACACACTATCTTACCTTATCTATATGAGCATGTGGATCCTTAGAAGGTAGCCCTGAAAACAAAACCTCTGGTAATGACCATTTGTATCAGGCTACTAGTTACCAAAAAGGTGTGGCCTGGTGGTAGATGGGGCAAGACAAGTGGCCCATCAAAGTATGCTATATTGTCAAAGCCTCTATAGTATTCTTGAGGACGTGGAGCGGGATTTTGTCCCCTATGTTGATTTTCACCCAGAGCATCGGGCAATAATTGACCATGAACATCAATTGGAGCTGGGATGTTCTGGTGTAACGACCTGTTTAGTCGTTTGAGCAGCAGATTGAATTACGGGGAAAACTGGCTGAGACGACGTGTGTCCCGACGGACCGTCGTGGTCACGACGGCCCGTCGAGGAGGTGTCGTCCCATGACACTTAGAATTTTGAAATTGGGTACTGAAAATCGACTCTCTGTAAATTGTAACGGACCTGCAGGACGTGCCGTCACATCCATGACGAACCGTCGTGAGTTTTCGTTGCAAAACACTTCAACTTTTGAGAATTTGGTACAAGAAACGAGTTTCTGACCGTCATGACGGAGGAACAGGATGGACCGTCACGGCTGTGACGGGCCGTCACAGGCCACTTGAGCTCGAGGGAGCTGCGACGACCACCGTGACGGACATCGCAGGCACGAACGGCCCGTCACAGGTTGCGCAGTCCCAGGCAAAATAGGATTCCTCTACACGTTTTAGGGGTCGTTTGGATATTCTTTCCTTAATTATAAAGATTGAGGGTTAATATTAATAGGTCTAATTACTTGGGGGTTAAAAAGGGGTAACCTTAAGTTAATTAGTGGTTTTTATTGTCCTCCTTTACACTTAATTATACTTTTAATTAGGGTAAAAAGAAGGAGGGTTTGAACATAAGAAAACCAAAGAGAAAGAACAAGAAAGGGAGAGAGGGCAGTCGATCAAAGGGGAGAAAAACAAGCTTGGGAATTTCTTATTGATTCCATTCTTCGGTGGAGGTAGGTTATGGTTTATATTACGATATCGTAGTGAATGAAACTCATAATAGTGAAAATAGTGTTGATGATATTGTAAACTGTTAATATGCTTGAATTGTATGCTTGCATTTTGATTATGAGGTATGTGATCTTGAAAAAACAAGCATGCTGAAAACCATTGAATCCCAAATCCTGGAAGAATACTTAATCTATGATATAATGATGATGCCTTGGTATAAAAGAAGGCTTGACGAATTAAAGTAATGGGATAATGATTTGCCTTGGTTGAGAAGGCTTGATGAACGGATAGATGTATTTAGTGGATCGGAGTGTTCACGTTCCGACCACATAGTATTAGTGGGACGGGTGTCACGAACCGAACGTAGATATAGGGATCGAGTGTACGTACCGACACATATAGGGGATCGGAGAGTGTCACGTACCGACACATATAGGGATCGGAGTGTCACGTTTCCGACACATATAGGGGATCGGGAGTGTCACGTTCCGAACCATAGTGGTAGGGATCGGAGGTCACGTACCGACAAAGAGGAGAAAGATAATGCTCTGAAAGATGATAAATATACCTACCATAATGAACTTAATTCCCAAATGAGTATGGTATGGAGGCTTGAGCCTCATGGATGAACTTGATGGTAATTATTGACGATTATAATACTTGTTGTTGCTACATGTTGAGTTTTATAGTTGATTTATAATATTTCTTGATATATATTATCTTCTTTTGAGTTAGCCGATGATATCTACTCAGTATGTGTGGTGGTACTGACCCCCTACTTTATTGTTTTCCTCTTGTTATTTGTGTTATGCAGCAAACGTTCCGTCAACTTCAACACAACAGTAATTCGGGCCAGATTTCGTCATACCGGATCTCAGGGTGAGCTAACGCTTCTAGCTTGGACTGGATCTTCTTCTTCAAGTCTTGATGCCTTGAACTTCCGGCATGGACTAGTTTTTAATTATTTTAGCTTCTTAGACATTTCTAGATAGTTTTAGTTTAGTAAATTGATCATCGATGTTCTTGTGATGATGACTTCCAGATTTTGGGGATAATAATAATAGTTATTGATTTGTTTTTATTAATGAGTTAGTCTTCCGCATTTCTTTCGTTGATATTGTATTAAATGTTAAGGGTAAATTGGTGGTTCGCTCACATAGGAGGGTAAATGTGGGTGCCAGTAGCGTCCCCGATTTGGGTCGTGACAGACTTGGTATCAGAGCATTAGGTTCGTTGGTCTCATCACACAAGAACAGGTCTAGTAGAGTCTTAAGGAACGGTAGGGGGACGCCTTTACTTTTCCTTGAGAGGCTATAAGAACTTTAGGAAAATTCCATTCTTTCATTCTTTTTTCGTGCTACTACTTGAGTCCAATTGGTATCTAGGTGATACAAATTGGTATCTGACCATCTTCACTCTATTTCGCAGATGGTTAGAACTAGAGCAACGACCGCACCAGCAGCGACAACGGAAAGGACATGAAAATACTGAGCCAGCCACTGGGGCTGTGGCTCGAGGAAGGACAACGGCAAAGAGGCGTGGAAGAGGTCGTGGGAGGACGTCCTATAGAGGGAGAGGGAGCCCTATCCATCTGATACTAGGGCGGTGACTCTCCACCGACTGAGGATGTAGTAAGAGAGGGTGAGGAAGGGGAAACCGAACAAGGGCAGAATGAGGAAATGCCACCCCAACCTACCCAGATATGATCAACCAAGTACTTGCTTATCTTAGCGGGTTGTCTGATCAGGGACAGGCTCCTCCAGTGGTTTCTGCACCAACACCTCCGGTTTCAGAGATACGACATGCGGCTACTATGGCTCCCCGCATGGATGCATCATTGGGAATAGGCACATTTCCACGTCTTGACTACTGGGCCTATCATGACAAACGATCAACACGAACTTTTCAGTAAGTTCTTGAAATTGAAACCTCCAGTCTTCAAGGGTGCAGAATTGAGGATGCTTATGATTTTCTGGTTGATTGTCATGAGCTACTACACAAGATGGGGATAGTAGAGAGGTTGGGTGTCGAGTTCGTAAGCTATCAGTTCCAAGGGAACGCCAAAATGTGGTGGCGTTCACATGTTGAGTGTCAACCAACAGAGGCACCACCTATGACTTGGGAATCATTCTCTAGTTTGTTCATGGAGAAGTATATCCCAAGGACTTTGAGAGATAGGAAGAGGGATGAGTTCTTGAGTCTTTGAACGGGAAGGATGACAGTAAACGCGTATGAGGCTAAATTTCGCGCACTATCCAGATATGCCACCCAACTTTGTTTCAGTCCACAAGAACGGATCCGCCGTTTTGTGAAGGGTTAAGGTCAGAATTGCGGGATTTCAGCCTTATAGATAGCGGCAACGGCGACATCCCTCCAAGAGGTGGTATAGACTTTGTGATAGAGTGGAGGAGTGAACCAGAAGAACTTCACCACGACATCGACATCAAAAAGGTTTCGAAGGGGAGGTGAGTTTAAACGGTTTCCTACTCTAGAGGACAGAACTCCGGAGGGTCACTAGTTCGACGACAATACAGTCTTCACTACAGACTGTAGTAGGGGGTCCACCTCAGAACGGTCAACACTACTCCGAGAGAACCTATGCCGATTCCAGAGAGGTGCTATGGATGTGGGGAGATTGGACATATTAGGAGGAATTGTCCAAAACAGAGTTACAGAGCCCCATAGCTAGAGGAG
>JAKWIY010001736.1:0-16305 GCA_027704805.1 Solanum corneliomulleri | reverse complement strand
AATGGTTTTCATCATGCTTGTTTTATCAACATCACATAATCATATTCATACAAGCATACAATAAGCATATAGACAGGTTTTACAAATGCATCAACACATATTATTCACTATCAAGAGTTCACTACGAATATCGTAATATAAAAACCATAACCTACCTCCACCGAAAATTGGAATCCACAAGAAATTTCCCAAGCTTGCTATTCTCCTCAACCAATTTGATCGATCTGCTCTCTCTCTTTCTGTTCTTTCTCTTTTGTTTATTCAAACCCTCTTTCCTTTACCCTAATTAATCATATAATTAAGTGTGAAAAAGGACAATAAAGCCCCACTAATTCACTTAAGGTTACCCCTTTTAACCCCTAAGTAATTAGACTTATTAATTTTACCCTTCAATCCTTATAATTAAGGAAAGAATAATCAAAAACGACCCTTAAAACGAGGAAAGAAATCCTAAACTGCCTGGGACTGCACAACCTGTGACGGGCCGTCGTGGGTGCGACGGTCCGTCGCACAGGCCGTCGTGCCTCCCCATTTTTCAGGTGAGCTGTGACGGCCCGTCACCCCTGTGACGGTCCGTGCTGCACCTCCGTCTGATGGTCAGAAACTCGTTTTCTTGAACCGAATTCGCAAAGTTGAAGTGTTTTGCAACGGAAACTCACAACGGTTCGTCGTGGGTGTGACGACTCGTCCTGCAGGTCCGTCACAATTTACAGAGAGTCGATTTTCAGTACCCACCCGATTTTCAAACCACTAAGTGTCATGGAACGGACCTCTGTGACGGACCGTCGGGCCTATGACGGTCCGTCGGGGTGTCCGTAGTTTTGGCCAGTGTTTCCAGAATTTCGTTCTGCTGCTCAAAACGACTACACAGGTCGTTACATATGTGTACTTCCTTCATCTCTTACCTTAGTGAGTCTTAGGATAACCTTCGAAAAGGAAACTTCGACGGAAATGAATTCACTCCTCATTGTCAATACTTTGAATGTTCATTACGTTGGAGTCTTTTTAGTTCGCTGTAAAGGTCAAATGAACTTACTGTAATTTTGGAGTAGTTTACTGTAAATTTCTTCTTTTTATTAAAATTATGGAAATGCTTCTCTAAGCGTTAAATGATGTTTTACTTATATTAGGAATGTTTTAATTATTTGGCATCAAAGGTTATTATACTAAAATGTCCCTTTTTGCATATTTTTGCATATGATATACCTAGTACATTGTTTTGTTCTAACCCCATACTTTTCTATACTCTATTAGTATAGGTTGGAAGCATTTTGAATGTTTGAAGGTGAAGCGTGCAAAATCTACTCTCTCATGATTTGGTATGTCCTCATATTTCGAGGACATAGTCTATATTTCCTATTTTATTACAAATACTTATGTATTTTGTTTTAGTGTAAAGGATCGTGTCCCTAAGATATTATGTATTGTCTTTAAGTTGTCTTATATAGATGAGATTCTTAAGTATTTATGAAGGATTTTCTTTTAATAATTTATTTGTGAAAAGATTTAAGTTCCGCACTACTTTTCATTTCTTATGTAATGCACGACAGAAATAGGGCTTTGGCAAGACCCAAAAGGGTCAAGTACGCCTTTTTTATGATCCAAGGGTTCTCCCTAGCTTCTGGGGGGGGGGGCTTTCGGGTGGAGACAACTTCATCCTCCCATGTTGCACCCTCGTCAAGATGGTTCCTCCATGGAACTCTTATGGAGTCAACCTTTTTGTTGCTCAACTTCTTGATCTGGTCATCTAGGATCTCAACCGGAATCTCTTAATAGGAGAGATTCTCATCCAACCCGAAACCTTTAATAGGAAGAATAGAAACCTGGTCGCCTATGTATTTCTTATGCATAGAAACATGAAACACCGGATGAACCGAAGCTAGTTCGCTACGTAGTTTCAGTTCATAGGCAACCTAACCATCCCGTTGTAAAACCTCATAAGGACCCATATACCGGGGACTTAAGTTCCCATTTCTACTGAATGTCATCACCCCTTTCATAGGTGAAATCTTCAAGTAGACATGATCACCTATTTAAAACTCAAGGTATCTTCTTCTATTATCTGCATAAGACTTTTGCCGACTATAGGCTATCTTCAATCTATCTCTTATGATTCAAACCTTCTCTATAGTCTAATAGATAATCTCTAGACCAAGGAGTGAGGAATGACTAACCTCAAACCTTCCAACAAAAGACCTACATCTTCTACCATTAAAAGCTTAAAAAGGTTCCATGGAGATGCTCGAATGGTAACTATTGTTGTAACAGAACTCAATCAAAGGTAGATGGTCATCCCTACATACTTTGAAATCAATAATACAGGCTCATAAAATATCGTCAAGGGTCTGAATGGTACGTTCCGCTTGGCCATCCGTCTGAGAATGAAATGAAATTATAAGTTTCACTTGAGTCCCTAAACCCTTTTGTAAAGATATCCAAAACCGAGAAAGTAATTTGGGAACCTCTGTCCGAAATGATGGATAAAGGAATCCCATATAGACTCACAATCTCATTAATGTAGATTCCTGCATATTCTTCGGCAGTTTAAGTAGATTTAACTATGATAAAGTAGGCAGATTTGCTCAACCTATACGCTATAACCCATATAGAATCATTTTGCCTCTAATTCGAGGCAACCGAAAAAAAAACATCCATGTAGGGACATCCATGATTTGGGTTAAAACACCCGGTTTAAGATGCTCAACTTTAACCTGTTTGCAATTTGGACACTTGACTACAAACTATGTTATGTCCCTTTTTAAACAGTCCCACCAATAGACCTCTCTATGTTTATGATACATTTTGGTGACACTCGAATATAGAATAACGAGAACCATGGGCTTCTTCTAGATTTTGATTTCTCAAACCATCAACATTCGATACCAATAATCACCCTTGGTTCCTATGAACACAATCCTCGCCTTGGAAGAATGACTGATTGAGCTTACTAAGTATCGATTCCGTCAACTCCATAAATACAAGATTAAGATGCTACATATATTTCACCTCCACAACTAGTGATGAGAGGGAGTTATGATTGCCCATGAAACCACAATTTGGATAATTTTATAATCACACACCATATCGAGCCAACCTATGAACATCTTTCAGAAGTTCTTTCTTTCTTCAACATAAGAAACACTACCCATAGTCATATGACTCAAAGCATGTGAAACCATATTTACCTAGCAAGGGTGGTAAAAGACACTCATGTCACAATCCATCAACAATTCTAACCATCTTCTATGTCGAAGATTTAAATCCTTTTGAGTAAACAAATATTGAAGACTTTTATGGTCAGTAAATACATATACATGCACACCATACAAGTACTGTCTCCCTAATATTATATCAAAAACTACAGCAGCTAACTCAAGATTATGAGTTGCAAATTCATATCATGAAGCTTAAGTTGACTAGAAGCATAAGTTATAACTTTGCCATGTTGAAAGAGGACACATCCCAATCCCATTGGGGAAGAATCACGATACACTACAAAGCCTTCATTACCCTCTAGTAAGGTCAACAATGGAGCGGAGGTAAGATTATCCTTCAACTCTTGAAAACGTTTCTTAAAAGCTTCTGACCACTCAAATTTCAACTTCTTATGGGTCAAAGATGTCAAAGGAGAATCAATGGACGAAAACCCATCAACAAACCTTCAATAATACCCGGCTAGACCTAAGGAACTTATTATGTATGTGTGAGTCAAAGGTCTAGGACAATTTCTGACCGGATCAATCTTCTTCAGATCGACCTATACCTCTTCACCAGAGATAACATATCGAAGAAAAGAATAGGACCTCAAAAAAAATTCACACTTACTAAATTTCACATAAAGTTGGCGTTTTTTGAGGACTTTCAAGACCAACCTTAGGTGATTCTCATGCTACTTTTCATTCTTGGTGTATATCAAAATATCATCAATGAACACAATCACAAATGAGTCGATGTAATCTCGGAAAAATCTATTCATTAGGTCTATAAACGCCGCCAGGGCATTTGTTCACCCAAAGACATAACTAGAAATTCATAGTGACCATATGTAGTTTGGAAACCTATTTTACAAACATTTTCACCTCTCACCCTTAGTTGGTTATATCTCGACCTTAAGTCAATCTTGGAAAATTAGCTTGAAGCTTGGAGTTGATCAAATAGTTTATCAATCTGATATAGAGGATACTAGTTCTTTATGGTTACCATATTAAGTTAGAGATAATCAACACACATTCTAAGTGACCAATACTTCTTCATAACAAAAAAGACATGAGAAGCCCATGGAGAAATGCTAGGATGAGTAAAACCATTGTCTAGTAAATATTTGAGTTAAGTCTTCAACTCTTTCAATTCGGCCGGAGCCATTCCATATGGAGGAATGAAAATGGGGTTTGTATCCGGTAATAAATTAATGCCAAAGTCAATTTCTTGTTTGGGAGGAACACGTGGAAGGTCATTAGGAAAAACCTCTAGGTAATCCCTCTCTATGGGGTATGACTCAATTGAAGGAGTTTCAAATTTTAGGTCCTTAACCCTCACTACAAGATTTAGAAAACCCTTTGCTATCATCCTACAAGCCTTTAAACAAGAAATGATTTGATCCCTAGGCATAGAATTTCCCCCCCTTCCACTCTAAAATGGCTTCATTTGGGAACTGGACTTTACTATAATTTTTCTACAATGTATGGAATAAAAAAAATCATGAAGCCAATCCATACCAAAAATGATATCAAAATAAAACATGACCAGTTCTACCAAATCAACATGAGTAACTTTATTGGGAAGCATTACAGGACATTTCCTATGCACCGTTTTGCAACAACTGAGTCATCGATTAGGGTACAAACCGAAAAGGGTTCAATCAAAACATCGGGTACTACATAAAACTTTCTAGCTAGCAAAGCTTTAACAAAAGAAAGGGTAGAACCTAGGTAAATAAAATCATAAACATTAACAGAAAAACTTGAAACATACCTGCCACAACATCGGGAGATTTCTCTTTTTCAGCAGTAGACTTGGGAGCTTATAAACGATTCCTTTTTGGAGCTTCAGATCTTGGACCGCTTGGTTAAGTTTTCCAATTACCCTTTACTTGGCTTCTTACATTAGGACAGCTTTTCACCATACGTCCTCCTTTGCAACAACCATAGCAACTATTAGTCCCAACAAGGCATTCTCCAACATGTTTCTTACCAAACTTACCACAAGTTGGTCTTTCTCTTGGTGGATGAACATTTCTCCCCTTTTGAGGTTTTTGATTAGAACCTCTATCATTGCGATCTTGGAGATTTGAAGGGACTTGATTTAAAAAAACTCTTCTTGAACGTCAAGCCTACTCTTAGAAAAACTAATTTGAAAATACCTTGTCTTCTTAGCTGATATGTTTCTCTTCCTTACACGACTCTCCTCTACTTGTTATGCATGAACCATCAACCAGGAATGTTCCATTTCTTCATGAAGCATGGCTGCACGACATACTTCGTCAAGATCTTTGGACATGCCTGTTACATAATGTCTCATTTCATCCCTAGCATTAGAAATCAAAGAAGAAGCATATTTGGACATATTAATGAATTTTAAGGAGTATTCCTTAACACTCATACCTCCTTTGCGAAGGTTAATTATTACACCTCCAAAAGTGACATAGGTGAAACTAGGTACTAACGTGTGTTTCATGAAGTCTTGAATTCCTAGGAATTTATAAAATGATGATTGATTCAGTGTCTGAAGATTTTAAAATCAAACGATAATGGACGACCAAGACGTTAACGACTAATAACCTATGAGACTTATGTGTTTTGAAGTGCTTATTTGTGTGTAATGATTTTATGAAGTACTTATATGGTTACTAATAGTGTGTAAAGTAAGAATTTTGAGTTTCGAAAGGTTTGAATGTCAAACATCCAAGAACGTCCGGTGACGTTCTAAATCTAGCCTTGAGACGTCCTTGTGAATTTTGATGTGTTTTAGCATGTTCTGTGGATTTTTGATGCTATAATTATTTGGATATGTTCCTAATACCTAGAAGTACTTATTTAGAGGTTTAACGTCCAGGTACAACTCCACCTAGGACCCACATGGGGCCCTAGAAGGAGGATCCCAACATTGAGATCAATACTTCAAGGCAGTGGCAATCATCTGCCCCAAACGACGGCCAGTCTACCAAATGACAGACTGTCGATGGGTGGAGATCATGGATCCATGTATTCTACTGGTTAATGATCTGCATATAAACCAACAAACCCCTTCGACGTGGTGTGCTCTCACCAATAGACTGTCGATGCAGTTGAAATTTTACTAGTTTTCTATTAGGAGTTCAGTTTTTTTGGGAAATTCATGCCAAATCTTATAAAATTGGAGGAAGGTTAATAAGGTATTTATGGGTATTTTAATAGTATATAAGTCATCAAAATCTCATTTTAACTCTATAACATAGATCAAAACCCATTCCCTCCCAAAGTTTCATCAAAAACCTGCATGACAGCTCAAGGTGAGGACTGATCTTGAATATGGATCTTTAATGGAGTTTCTTCTTCAATTATCATATGTTTCTTCTAATAAGGTATTTCATTTTTTCATCTAAGGATTTCTATCACCTTAGAGTCTATTTCAAAGATATTTTCAAAGATTTCTGAAAGATGAAAAAGTTCAATTTCTACTATAAGTCTTGGATTCGTTCATGAAATGTTTTAAATCATTCATATATTATATTATTCATGAATAATTGATGTTATCCTATTAATATATCCATGAACCCTTGACCTTATCAAGTCTCTCAATTTTACTAAAATATGTATTATGTGTTCGTGCTTTGATAGTAATGAATTCATGTGTAGATTGTTATGGTCTCTTGATTCTTGTATATATTATGAGTGTATGGTTTAAAGTTTGTTTCAATTTGATCATGAGTATTGTATATTCTTAGATCTGTTGCATATTAAGCTTATGAATTGATATTGACTTAATGGTTAAGAATCGTAGTGTAGTTTTGGATGGGCTATTGAATAATGTATGAATCGTATTCAATTGATGTCTAATTGACCTTATATTTATAAATCTATATTGAATTGACCTAGAGTCATTGAGTATTGTAGTTTATGTATTAAATTGCTGTTCATGTCTATGGTTAAGGGACTTATGTATTAATTGGACGATTTCGCTTTGGATTGAAGTGGTGAGATTGAATCGATGGTATGCTGCCCTATCTGTATTAATATTATATATTGATATTGTATTATAACTATGATTGGCATGGTGCACTTATTTTGGTGGTGCTATGTGAATGATGTGACCTTGTCGTCTTTACTTTATGTAATATGATTATAATGACATTGTCGGTACTACTTTAGGTATTATGATGATCTGTATAGTTTATTATGTGAAGCATTATCTTATCTAACTTCATGCTATTTATGTGAAGGTGTTGTTGTTAGGTGATCTTGTCATACTATGACTATGTCCTTATGTATGTATTCTTAAAGTTGATGCACGGTTATCCTTACTTGTCAATATGAGTATATGATGGTTATATTGATGATGTTATAGTAATATATAGGATGACATAAAGATGATAAGTGTGATTTCTATGTTCTTCAAAGAATTACATCATATCGATAATAAAGTGAAGTATGTTGTGTCTTATTTTGTTAGACTTATGTCCCTTACTTTATAAATGTATGAAAGATATGTGAATATGAGTTTTCTTGAATGAGTATGATTAGTGCACCTTTGAAATGTTTGAAAGAATTATATATGAGACCTTAAATGAAGCTAAGAAGGTCATGTACGTGGAACATTAAACTTATTGGTAACGTTATGAACATTGAAGTCGAAAACAATAATGGTATCCTTCTTATAATGGATAATGGACTTAGGGTTGATTGGCTGGAACAATATCATATCATACTTAGGAATGTCATGATGAGTTATCTTTGTCGCAATTGTAAGGTAGCCCTAGTTGACCTCTTTCGTAAGGTGAATGTGATTGGGTTATGAACTTGATAAAAAATCAGTTTGTATAAAACTTTAATGTAAATGACTCTATGAGAACAAAGGTTAGCACCGGATTCCATGTTTAGCTATCATAGTCTATGTCGATTATTGACTATTCTCATCATATGGGATACCTACCAGCACTACAGAAGTTCTATGAAGTTTAGGTGGTAGTATGGGACACTATCTAGACATTTACTTGAATGTCCTTGTGTTATGAATGAGTCTTAAATGAGCTAATGAAGGTAATGACTTAAGTTAAGAAAATATGTTAAATGAATAAGTACTTATGTAGAGTAGTTAAGGGTTGTCTAGTTAAGGTGTAAAGGGGGCATATGAATTGTCACTTCCTATATTACCTAGATAAGTCTTAAGAATTACTCTAGTTAGAAAAGTTTGTTGATTATGTAGACATGAACCAAGATTAGGTAGTCTTAATGATTATTAAGGTAATGTTGAATAGGTCAATCATGGTTGTTATATTCATGATTTACTTGAGTAAGTGTCTTGATAACCTTTGGAAGGGAGAATTTCATATTATATGTATGTTATTGTATAAAGTGAGAATGATTCTATCTTAGGTAGTCTATAGGATATCATAACTATATGTGTAAGGGATTGTATGGGCGGTCGCTTAACAACTCACTCAAGTGAACCTTAGAATCACCTTTTGTAGGAGAATCTCATTTTCATATGTGGTGTATTGTAAGTGTGAGTATCTCATTATGGATGGTCTTAAGGATCATTTTGGGTGTAACTAGAGAGGGTGTATGGGCAGTATAAATTTGTCTTACGTAAGTGAGTCTTAAGATAACTTTAATGAGGGAATTACATGCTAGGAAGTGTCCAAGGTGAAGTTAAAGGACTTTACTGTAACTGTGAATTATCTCACTTTCAAATTGTTACTCAATATAGAATATTTATTATGCAACAAATGATATGAGTGGCTTTCTTGATAACAAGGTTTGGGAGTGTCTTAGTTATTTCATGGACCACATCTAATAGAGTCTTGTTCAATATATAAAGCGCACCACATTATGAATAGGAGGCTATTTGGAGCTAGGAGAAGTTTCTCTTCTTCATTCATCTAATTGTGCCTAAGAGCTTTGTTTGTGAAGTTTTTCTCTTGTTTCCCTTATGCTTTGCTCATTCGAGAGTGAATTTATGATGTTTGCGTTGAGGAAGAGAAAATATGATATGTTACATGTTAGATGAGGTATGAAAAATGGTGTTGATGACATTAAGTTGGTTTAGTTAGCTATTCAAGGGTAGTGTAGTTGGAAAGAATGTTAAGGTATAGTGTTGGAAAATTTTAAAGTATTGTTGTTGAGGTGGGTTGAAGTTTTTTACGGCCCAATTATAGAAAGGAAGGTGATGAAATTTGAAGGAGTAAATGTGAGTTTATCATAGTAAGGGGATGTAGTGTTAAATGATTAGACCTTTGAGATTCTTTAGTCTTCATGAGGTAAACTTTGGGCGAAAACGTATTAGTTAGGTTTAAGATGCCTTGAGGGAGTTCCTTGTACTAGATGTTATGCTGACCTTAGAATGGGTTTCTCCTATGTGGGGAGTATGGTAAAGAGTACGATTATCGGGAGTGAGGCACCCTTAACCTTTCTTTATGTGTTTATTCAAGCATAAAACAAAGAGTTCTTAGTATGTTTATATATGTAGGAGTCTTGTGTGAAAGATGAGTTCCAAACATTCTCCTTATAATATGCATATTTTTGTTGAAGTTTTGTTGAATGAGAAAATGAGTTTTCAAGCATGGTATCTACCTTAAGGTTCATGTTCATCTAGTGTAGGTTGCTAATTGTTTCATGAAGGTGAATAGTGAACATGTCTAAATTTTTATAGGAGATTGGTTTGTTGAGCATTGATTAGAAACTTCTGAAGTGTTGCATTGTTAGATTGTCAAGTATGTTCACTGTAAGGGAAATTATCATCACTGTAAAGATTTTTTAAAAATGAATAAATTGTTCTTTCGTTTAAAATGGTTGCATGGTGTCTAGAATTTATGAATATGAGCATGATAATGAATATAAAAATGAGTTTTTGCTAATTTGAATGAAAGATGTGAGTCTGAATGCATGTTGAGTTGTAAAATTTATTATAGCTTCTTGTTGTGTTGTTAGTTTATTGGTCATATAAAAGTGATGTTTCTCCTATAGGAGTATTGTCTTTAATTGTATGGTCATGAGCTATTAAGTTGAGTGTCTACTCTTGGATGTGTTCAGAGACTGGCAAGTAACATTCGAGGACAAATGAAAATGTTGTCCTAGTGGGGGAGAATATAATACCTCCAAAATTGACTTAGGTAAACCTATGTTTTTACGTGTGTGTCATGAAGTCTTAAAGTCCTAAGAAGGTCTAGAATTAATGTATGAGGCAGTGTCTAAAGATTTAAGTTAACTTTGAAGTCAAACGTCAAGGTCGAGCAAGACTTTCGACGTCTAGTCACCTACGTGCCTTATATGTTTTAATGTTATTATGTGTGAGTAATAATTTTATGAGGTCCTTATATGGTTTATTATAGTTTTTAAAGTTATCATATTGATTTTGTTAAGGTTTGGAGGTCAAACGTTTGATGACTTTTTAAAGATAACCTTTTGATGTCAATATGAGTTTGGATGTGTTTTTGCATGTTGCGTGGCTTGTTTTATGTTTTACTTGGTTGGAGATGTTCCTGAAAACTAGACGTGCATTTTTAGAGGTTTAACGTCTGGGTATGACTCAGACTAGGACACACATGGGGCCCTTCTAAAAGGACCCCGACTTGGAGCTCAAAACTACAAGGCAATGGCAAATGACTAGCCTAAATTACGGCTAGTCGACAAGACGACAACCCGTAGATGGGTAGAGTCGATGGAGTAATGTAGTCTACAGATTGAGGATCTTCAGTCAACCAACAGACCGCGTCGATGGGGCGTGGTCTCACCAATGGACCGTCGATGCTAGGGCATCGATTTTGCTGAAATTTTGCCAGCTTTTTGTTAGGACTTGGGATTTTTTGGGAAATTCACCCAAAGTCTTATAAAATAGGAGGACGGTCATTTTAGGTGTTTATGAATATTGTAAGAGTATATAAGTCATCAAACTCTCAATTAATCCCTATCACCTACATCAAAACCAATTCCCTCCAAAATATTCTTCTAACACCTTCTTTAGAGCTCAATGTGAAGATGCAGCTTGAAGATGGTTATTCAATATAGTTTATTATTCAATTATCATATGTTTCTTGTAATAAGGTATTATATTTATTCATCTACGTCTTGCGATCAACTTTGAGTCAATTTCAAAGACCATTTCCAAAGATAAAAAAGATGAAAAAGTCCAATTTCTACTCTAATTCTTGGCTTCTTCCATAAAACATTTTCAAACATTAAGATATGATATAATTGATATTTTTCCACTGAAAATCTCCTTGAACCATTGGCCTTCTCCAACCTCTCAATTTGACTAAAATATGGGTTATGTGATCATGCTTTGATATTAAGGAATTCATGTTTAGATTGTTATGGGCTCTTGATTTATGTATATATTATGATTATACGGTTTATAGGATGTATAAATTTGATGATGAGTATTTTATATTCTTATATGCATTGTATATTAATGTTATTCAATTGGTATTAACTTAATGCTTATGAATTCTGGTGTAATTTTCTATGGGCTATTGAATGATGTAAGAATCATAATAAATTTTTGTATAATTGATCTTATATTGATAAAATATTGAACTGACCTAGATTAATTGAGTATTATAATATATGTAATGAATTGATGGTTATGGCCATGGGTAAGGGTCTTATGGTATTGAATTGGATGCTTTAGATTTGGATTGAAGTTGTGAGATTAAATGGAGGGTATGCTTCCCTAAATGTATTAATATTATGTATTGATTTTTTATTACATTGATGGTTGGTATGGTCCACTTATGGTGGCGGTGCTATGTGAATGATGTTGCCTTGTCGGTGGTACATTTTGTAATACGATGATCATGGCCTTGTCGGCACTACTTGGAGTATTATGTTGATTTTTGTAGTTGATTATGTAAAGCATGATCATGTATACCTACATGCTTGTAATGTGAAAATTGATGTCGTTAGGTAATCATGTTAGAGTATGACATTGTCCTTATTGTGTAGTCTTTGAGTTTATGCATGGTTAATCTTCGTTGAATATATGAGTTTATGAGAGTTATATTGATGATGTTATAGTAATGTATAGGATTAAATATAGATTATAAGGGTCATTCCTATGTTCTTTAAAGAATGATATACTATAGGCAAAAATGTGAAGTATGTTGTGTCTTCTTTTGGCAGACTTGTGTCTCTTACTTGATACATGTATCATGGATATGCGAATATGAGATTTCTTTATTAGGTAAGCTTAGTTCACCCTTGTGATGTATGAGTGAATGATATGTGAGACCTGAAATGATATTAAAAAGGTCATGTACGTGGAACCTTAAACCTAGTGGGTAGGTTATGATCATTGAAGTCAAAAACAATAATGGTATCCTTCTTGTAATGAATGATGGACTTAGGTTTGATTCGTTAGAATGGATTCATATCAACCATAAGAAAGTTATGATGAGCGATCTTTGTCGCAATTGTAAGGTAGCCCTAGTGGACCTCTTTTGTAGGGTGAATTTGATTGAGTTATGAAATTGAAATGGAACCCCTTTGTATGAATATTTAATATAAGGCTAGCACCGAGTGAGTATGTTATGGTAAGTAGCTCTACTTTAGAAGGAGACTAGAATATAATTATGCTCTACTTGAGACTAAGGATGGAGTACATAAAAGCCCTTCATATTCCCTAACCATTGCCTACATGGGATGTGTCCTGGTTCTACACTTTGCAAGTAGAACACACTAATTGGAGTAGGTTAGAACTCCAAATTCAATGTTAATCTATTATGGTCTATGTTAATATTGCATATTCTCATCGTATGGGATACCAACTAGCATTACATAAGTTCTATGAAGTTTAGGTTGTGGTAGTGGATGATATCTAGACATTGCATAATAGCCTTTGAAGGTGTTAGTTAGTTTCCCTAGGTCTTGTCCAAAACCATTACGTGAATGTACTAATGTGATGAATGAGTCTTAAATGAACTAATGAATGAAATGACCTAAGATAAGAAAGCATTATAAATGTATAAGTAATTACAATCGTAGTTATGGCTTGTCTAGTAAAGGTGTGAAGGGTGCATTGGAATAGTCACTTCGTATGTTACCTAGATAAGTCTTAAGAATTACTCTAGTTAGTATTCAGACATGATCCAAACATAGGTAGTCTTAAGGATTATTTATGTAATCCTGAAGAGATCAATAATTGATGTTATCATCTTTATTTAATTGAGTATGTCTTTTTATAACCTTTTGAAAGGGAGATTATATGTATGTTATTGTATCAAGTGAGAATGAGTCTATATTATGTAGTATATAAGATATCATAACTGTGTGTAAGGGATTGTATGGGTGGTCGCTTCACAACTCACTCAAATGAACCTTACAATCACCTTTGGTAGGAGAATCTGATGTTCATAAATTTGGTGTATTTTTAGTGTGTATATCATTATGGATGGTCTTAAGGATCATTTAGGTTTTCTTAGAGATGGTGTAAGGGCGGGCTCTCTTTGTCTTACTTAAGTAAGTCATAGGATAACTTTTCGTTAGGGAATTACATGCTAGGAAGTGTCCAAGATGAAGTTAAAGGACTTCACTGTACACTGACGGAACTTCACTGTAATAGTGAATTAGCTCACTGTAATGTTTTCCTAAAAATGTGAATAATTTCTTAAATGATATCTTATGTTTTCTTAAGTTGTTAAATTTTATTCTTATGCTTATAGTATGGTGTTTTAAGCAACATTCATGAAAACCATGTTATTTACTAAATGTCTCTTTTTCTTGGTCTTTGCATGACTTCCATACTTAGTGCATCTAATGTGCTAACCCCTTCATTTCCTTTTTGACTAAAGTATAGGGAATTGGAAGTCTTATATGCTATTGAGGATGGATAGGTTTCCAAGGATTGAAGATAAAGTATTGGGGAGTCCTCATCTATTCGAGGACAATATGCACATGTTCCTTTATGTCTTAGTCTTTATTTTATGTCTTGTATGGGCTTAGTCCCAAGTATTGTATAATCCAAAGTTTAGATGGTTTAATGAAATGTTGTAAAGGTTTAATGTTTTAATGAAAGTCTTCCGCTTGCGTATTGATTATGGAAAGAGTTCTTCGTGTAACAAGAATGATAAAATCCTGACTCGGTTTAGAATATTATTATGCAATGAATTATACGAGTAGCTTTGATAAGACTTCTTGATGTAACTTTTAGTGTGTACTTGTGGGTCCTTAAATTAAATGAACTCATATAGCTTAGCTTCCCTTTGCTCTCTTGGAAATAATATCTCAAGAAAGGCCCTTCTGAAGATCTCCCAAGTTATGGGACCACCTCCTGAAGCCCTACTATTCTTCCACTGATTGTACCACGTCTGAGCCACGTCATTGAGTCTATAGGAAGAAAGCTCAGCCTTCTCAATAGTACTCACCCCATAGCAAACAAGATCTTATAGACCTCATCAAGGATTAATCCTCGTAAAATCTCGCAGACGACTAGCCAAAGTACTAGAGTGTTGGTTATCTCAAGGAACTACCTCCCTGTTAGGTTGTACCGTGATCTCTTGAGCTGGAGTATTTGAAGTAGGGCTTCCCTCACCTAACCATCCATCATAGCCGGAGTATTTACCGGAACTTGTTCATTTGCAGCATCTTGAACTTGAGGAGATACTTTATTGCATTGAAGATTCGATCCCATATTCGGAATCTCATCACCTACTCTTCTCCGGGCTTTCCTTCTTGTGTTCATCACCTATAACAACAAGAAAGGTATTTGATTCTAAAAGACACATAGAGTCAAAACTCTAGAGGAACCACATAAGATTTGTCAAGAAAAGACAAGTTTCCTAGTCATCACATAGCCTCTCGTCCATAATTGTGGCGCGCTTCATACTCATGAACAAAACACTAGGTAATGTGGTTTACTGAGACATTGATCCTATATATATTACACCTTATGATCTGATACCATGGTTTGTCATATTCGAGAGTACACACTAGATGCGACCGGCGGCAGTGTCCTCTAAGTGGACGTAGACAAACCATTAGCATTCATCATATCATGTCATCATTTAAAATTGCAGAAAAATTATAAACTTTTGATACTATATGAAGTTTTCTTAGTATTAATACATAACAATCATGAAAACATACGTAGTGATATTCAAAATGTTGTCAATATAAAAACCATCTAAACAGTACGAATCTTGACTTAGCCAATAAAAGTCAAAATGCCATACAGGCCTTAATACATCACAATCTAAAGAATATAAACAGAATCAAAAGTATTCTTAATAACAACTAATATCTTCTGAAGATAAGGTACAAAAAGATAGCATCCCCAAACATAAGGGCCTACAAACACTTGGAGAAAGAGTTCCAAGCTACTTCAAACGACATTCTTAATATTCAATGGTCAGACCCTACATTTGTAGTAATATAAAGTAATGGGGTTAGTAGGCTGCATGTACTAAGTATGGGTATAATATAATATTTAAGGACATGCATGAAAGGGATCATTTATTAGAAAGTATGCTAAGTCATTTGAAAATCTTCAGTGCACAAACCATAGAACATATATGAGTTAAGGACTCCATCAAGATGAAGCATGATCATAATCAAAGTCATATTATCATAGAGTCATGTTAACATTTCATATTCAATAGATCATATAAACATAACATACAAAATACTTACCTACGATCATATTCCCATACTAAGAGTGAAATGGTCATGTAAATCCCCATAACACAACACCACCAAGTATACAAGATAGGAGACCATAAGTAAAGATTTGCTTCATATAATTTGCAACATCAGTAGTCATCACCTCATAAAGCAATATAGGCCAATAACATGTTCATTAACGTAACAAACTTAATATAAAATTAAAATTATGTATCACAACCATCAAACATTTCTTGTAAACTGTTACATAAGAACAATCTCCTAGGACTTCCCTTAGATTCAAATTGTACACCGCCTTGGTAGAGTCTCATACCCATACCTATACTAAGTAGACTCTTCAATTAAGCCTAATAACCGTCCATTTACTTGCCTTTCATTTTAATTGAACGAACCTTTACCTTAACCGACATTAGACCATGAGAGCTTAGCATGAAATCCGGTGTCTTAACACTCTACCGAAAGAAGGTAGTCTACTGGATAAAGTAGAACCAAACAT
>JAKWIY010001735.1:0-16451 GCA_027704805.1 Solanum corneliomulleri | reverse complement strand
CCAAGCGTATGTGTTGTTAAAGGGATATGATGGCATGCTACGCCCGATCATCCTACCATGTGTGCTTTCCAAGGGCTATGATGACATACAATGCCGGACGTTGTCCGACCATATGTGCTTCTCAATGGCGATAATTGCATGCCATTCCCAACATGGTCCATCTGTGTGTCAGTCTAAGAGCTACAAAGGCATGACAGACCTGACGTTATCCGATTGTGGATCCTTTCCGAGTGCCATGATGGCATGCCATGCCCAATGTCGACCCACCGTATATGCTGTCCAAGTACTTTGATGGTATGTCACTTCTGCCGTTGTCTGACCGTGTGTTCTAACCAAGGGCTACGCAGACATGCAATGCCCGACTTCGTTCAACCTTTGTGCTGTTTAAGGGAGATAATGGCATACCATGCCGAACTAATATGTTCATTAGTGCGGTAAAACAGCGATGATGAAATGCCACACCCGACGTCGTCCAACTGTGTGAGCTATGCAAGGGCTACAGAGGCATGCCACACTTACATCGTTCGACCATGTGTGCTATCGAAGAGACATAATGGCATGGCACGCCCGATGTCATCAGACTTTGTTCTTTCCAAAGGCGGTGATGTCATGCGTAGAATGACATTATCCATTTATGTGTGCAGTCACAGCGCAATGAGTTCATGCCATGCCTGACGTCATTCGACCATGTGTGCTATCCTAGGGCTAGTATGGCATTCCATGCCCGACGTCGTCCGACCTTGTGTAATGTTTAAGTTCCATGAAGTCATGCAAGGCTCGACGACGTCCGACTGTGTGCACTTTCCATGGACTTCGGGGGAATGCCACGTCCTAACTTCTTTGGACCGTGTGTGTTGTCACAGAGCAATGATGGCATGCTATGCGTGACGTAGTGTGACCGTGTGTACTTTATAAGGGCGATGAGTGCAAGCCATGCCCGATATAGTTCGTTCGTGTGCGTAGTACAAGGGCGATGAAAGCATTCCATGACCATCGTCGTTCGACCATGTGTACTATCAAAGGCGATGATGGCATGTCATGACCAAAGTCGTTCGACAATGTGTACTATCCAAGGGATACGCGGTAATGCATCGGCGATGTCATTCTACTGTGTGTGTTGTCAAGGGCCATGATGGCATGCCACACTCGACGTCGTCCAACTGTGTGTGCTTTCCAAAGGCGATGATGGCATGTCATGCCCGACATCATCAATCTATGTGTGCAGTAAAAGGGCGATGATAACATGCCATGTTCAACGTCAACTGACAATATGTATTGTCCAAGGGGTACGATGACATGCCACGCCAAACATCGTTCAACCGCATGTGTTGTCCTAGGGATATGATGGCATGCCACGGTTGATATCGTCCGACCGTGTGTGTTGTTTAAGGGCTACGCAGGCATTCTACGCCCAACTTTGTTCGACTGTGTGTGCTGTCCAAAGGCGATGATGGCATGCCAAGCCCGATGTCGTTCATTCGTGTGTGTACTATAAAAGCGATGATGTCATACCACAATCTATGTCGTCTGAAATTATGTATTGTCCAATGGTTATGATTACATGCGACACCCGATGTTGTCCGACCATGTGTGCTGTCCAAGTGCTATGATGGCATGCCATGCCCGACGTAGTCAGAAAGTGTGTGTTGTCCATTGGCTACGCGAAATTGCCACACCCGACGTCATCCGACCATATGTGATGTCCAAGGGCAATTATATAAAGCAACGCCCGATGTCGTCCGATAGTATGTGTTGTCCAAGGGCGATGATGGCATGCCACGCCCAACATAGACAGTTCATGTATGCACTACAAGGGCGATGTTGGCATTCAGCGACTGAGATCGTCCGACCGTGTGTGCTGTCCAAGAGACATAATGGCATGGCACGCCCAAAGACATCTTACCGTGTGTGCTTTTTAAAGGAGATGATGTCATACCATGCACGACATTGTCCATTTATGTGTGCAGTCCAAGGGCGATGATATCAGGTTATACCCGATGTCATCCGACCGTGTGTGCTAACCAAGGGCTAGGATGGCATTCCATGCCAACGTCGTCCGACCTTGAGTAATGTTTAAGGTCCATGAAGTCATGCCAGGCTCGACGACGTCCAACTGTGTGCACTTTCCAAGGACTTCGGGGGCATGCCACGTCCTAACTTTGTTCGATCGTGTGTGTTGTCCAAGAGCGATGATTGCATGCTATGCCTGACGTAGTGTGACCGTGTGTACTTTCCAAGGGCGATGACTGCATGCCACGCTCAACATAGTTCATTCATGTGCGTAGTACAAGGGTGATGAAAGCAAGCCACGACTGTCGTCGTTCGACTATATGTGCTATCAAAGGCGATGATGGCATGTCATGCCCAATGTCGTTCAACAATGTGTACTAGCCAAGGGCTACGCAGGAATGCATCGGCAATGTCATTCGACTGTGTGCATTGTCAAGGGCCATGATGGCATGCCACATCCGACGTCGTCCAACCGTGCGTGCTTTCCAAACGCGATGATAGCATGTGATGCACGACATCATCCATCTATGTGTGCAGTCCAAGGACGATGATAACATGCCATTGTTACTGTCAACTGACCGTGTGTACTATCCAAGGGGTACGATGACATGCCACGCCCAACATCGTTCAACTGTGTGTGTTGTCCTAGGGCTATGATGGCATTCCACGCTCGATGTCGTCCGATTGTGTGTGTTGTTCAAGGGATTTCAGGCATTCTACGCCCCACTTTGTTCGACTGTGTGTGTTGTCCAAAGGCGATGATGGCATGCCATGCCCGATGTCGTTCATTCGTGTGTGTATTATAAGAGCGATGATATCGTACCACTATCGATGTCGTCTGAAATTCTGTGTTGTCCATTGGTTATGATGACATGCTACACCCAATGTCGTCTGACCATGTGTGTGGTCCAAGTGCTTTGATGGCATGCCATGCCCGACGTAGTCCGAATGTGTATGTTGTCCATTGGCTACGCGAAATTGCCACACCCGACATCATCCGATCATATGTGATGTCCAAGGGACATTATATCATGCAACGCCAGATGTCGTCCGACTAAATGTGTTGTCCAAAGTCAATGATGGTGTGCCACTCCCAACGTCATCCGTGTGCGTGCACTACAAGGGCAAAGATGGCATGCCACGCCAGACGTCGTTCGACCGTGTGCGTTGTCCATGGGCTATGATTACCTACCACGCTAGAAGTCCTCCAATCATATGTGCTCTCCAAGGTCTATGATGACATGCCACGCCCTAAGTCATCCAACCGTATTTGTTGTCCAACAGCGATGATGAGATGCCACACCCGACATAATCTGTTCGTGTGTGCATTCCAAGGGTAATGATGGTATTCAATGCGTAACATTGTCCGAGGGCTATCAAAGGGCTATGATGACTTGCCACAACCGAAGTTGTCCAATTGTGTGTACTGTCCAAGGGCTATGACAGCACGCCACACCTGACTTCATCCGACCATGTGTCTTGTCGAAGGGCAATGATGTAATGGCATGCCCAATTTTGTCTGACCATATGTGTTGTCCAAGGGAGATGATGGCATGCCATACCTGACATAGTCCATTCGTGTTTGCAGTCCATGGGCGATGATGACATAAAACGCCCAACATCGTCCAACGGTCTGCGCAGTCTAAGGGCCATTTTTCCATGCCACGCCTAACATCGTCTTATCGTGTGTGTTGTCCAAAGGTGATGATTGCATTCCATACCTAACATCGTCCGTCTATTTGCGCAGTCCAAGGGCGATGATGGCATCCATGCCCAACGCATCTGATTGTGTGTGTGTTTCAATTGCTAAGAAGGCATGCCACGTCCTGACTTTTTTTGATCGAGTGTGTTGTTCAAAAGCGATGATGGCATACCACGCCAGACGTAGTCCGCCATGTGTGTTGTCTAAGGGAGAGGATGCAATGCCATACCCGACATTGATCTTTCATGTATGTAGTAAAAAGGCGATTATGGCATGCCACGATTGACGTCGTTACATCGTGTGTGTTGTCCAATGACTATGATGACCTGCCATGCCAGACTTCATACGACCGTGTGTGCAGTCCTAGGGCTATGATTGCATGCCATGCCTGACATCGTTCAATAGTGTTTGACAAACTTCTACGCGGGCATGCCACCCTTGACATCGTCTGCCCATGTGTGCTATCAAATGGATGACGGTATCCCATGCCCGACGTAGTTAGAGCGTGTGTTCGTGGCAAGGGATATAATAAAATTCCACGCCTAATGTCATCTTACCGTGTGTGTTGTCCAAGGACTTTGATGACCTGCCAAACCCAAAGTGGTCCAATCGTGTATTATATCCAAGGGCTATGATGGATTTCCACGCCCGACGTCGGTCGACCGTTTGTGTTGTCCAATGACTATGATATCATGCCACGCTAGACATTGTTTGACCATATATGTTGTCCAAGGGCTATGATTGCATTCCACGCCCAACATCGTCCAATAGTGTGTCTCAAAGTACTACACTGGCATGCCACGATAGACATCGTCCGCCCGTGTATGCTGTCAAATGGCAATGATAGTATGCACTGCCCGAAATCATTCGATCGTGTGTTTTTCCAATCGATATAATGTCATGCCACCCGTGATGTCATCCAACCATGTGTGTTGTCCAAGGAATATGATGACCTGCCACGCCCGAAGTGGTCAAATCATGTGTCTAGTCCAAGGACTATTATGGAATGCCATACCCAACGTTATCGGTCCGTGTGTCTTCTCAAAGGGCAATGATGGAGTATCACGCCCGATTTCGTCTGACCGCATGTGTTGTCCCAGGGCTATGATGGAATGCCACGCCTGACTTCGTCAGTGTGTGCAATACAAGGGTGATGTGGCATGCTACGCTCAACATCGTTCATTGTGTGTGCTGTCCAAGGGCTATGATGACCTACCACGCTCGAATTCCTCCAAACAGGTGTGTTGTCCAAGAGCTATGATGGCATGCCACGCTGACGTCGTCTGACTGTGTGACTTGTCAAAGGGAAATGACAAGATTCCATGACCGATTTCGTATGACCGTACGGGTTGTCCAAGGGTGATGATGACATGCCACACCCAACATAATCCATTCATGTGTGCAGTCCAAGGGCGATAATAGCATTCAACGCCCGATATCATATGACCGTGTTTGCTATTCAAGGGCCATGATGGCATGCTAGACTCGATGTTGCCCGACCGTGTGCGCTTTGCAAGGTCTATGATGTCATGCCACGCCGATGCCATCCGAATGTGTGTTGTCCAACAGTTATGATGACCTACCACGCCTAAAATCGCCCAATCTTTTGTACTCTCCAAGGGCTATGATAGCATGGTACGCCCAACATCGTCTGACAATCTGTTTTGTCAAAGGGCAATGATAGAATGTCACACCCAACTTTGTCCAATCGTATGTTTTGTCCTAGGTCTATGATGGCATGCCACACCCGACGTCATTCATATTTGTGTGCAATACAAGGGGGATGATGGCATTCCACGCATGACGTCGTCCGTATGAGTGAGCTATCAAAGAGCTATGATGACCTGGCACACCAAAAGTCGGTCCAATTGTGTGTGCTGCCCAAGGGCTATGATGGCACGCCACGCCTGACGCATCCGAAAGTGTGTCTTGTCAAAGGGAAATGATGGAATGGCACGCCCGATTTCCTTTGACTGTATATGTTTTCCGAGGGCGATGATGGCTTTCCACGCCTGACATAGTCCATTCGTGTTTGCATTCCAAGGGTGATGATGGCATTCAACGCCCGACATCGAACATTGTTGGTTTGTGTGTGTAGTCCAAGAGTGATGATGTCATTCAACTCCCGAGATCTTCTGACTCTGTGTGTTGTCCAAGGGACTTAATTGTATGCCATGCTCAACGTCATGCGATCGTTTGTGCTATCCAAAGGCAATGATTGCATGCCACGCGTGACATTGTCCATTTCTGTGTGCAGTCCAAGGGAGATGATAGCATGCCATTCTCGACATCATCGACTGTGTGTTTTATCCAAAGGCTAGGATGGCATGTCATGCTTGACGTCATCCGAACGTGTGTACTATCCAAGGGTCATGATGGTATGCCATGCCTCACGTCGACCGATTATGTGCGCTTTCTAATAAAAACGCGGGCATGCCACGCCGAAGTCATCAGTTTATATGTGCAGTCCAAGCGCGATGATGACTTGCCATGCCCGACATTGTTCGTCCGTGTGTGCAGCCCATGAGCGATGATGGCATGCCATGCCCGACATTTGTCAATCGTGTGTGCTGTCAAAGAGCCATGATGACATGCCACGCCTAACGTTGTCCAACCATTTTTGATGTCCAAGGTCTATGATGGCATACCATGCCTGACTTAGTCTGACCATGTATGTTGTCGAAAGGTGAAGCAGGCATGCCACGCCTAACTTCGTCAAACTGTGTGTGTTGTCCAAGGGCGTTGATGGCATTCCATTCCTGACGTAGTGTGACTGTGTGTGCTATCCAAGGGCGATGATGGCATGCCTTTCTCGGCATCGTTATTTTGTGTCTGTGCAGTACATGGGGGATGATAGCATGCCACGTCTGGCGTTGCCTGATCGTATGCGCTGTCCAAAGCTACGTAGTATACCACACATCACATCGTCCGACCGTGTCTCCTGTCTAATGGTCGTGATTTCATGCCACGCTCGACGTCGTTTGACCGTGAGTGCTGTCCAATGACTTTGATGGTAAGTCATGCCTGATGTCGTTCGTTTGTGTGTATTATCCAAGGGATACGCTTGTATGCCACGCTCGACGTCGTCCAATCATGTGTGCTGTCAAAGAGTTACGCGGGCATGCCACGCTCCACATCGTCAGACTGTGTGTTCTGTTAAAGGGCAATGATGGCACGCCATGTCCAATTTCATTCGACCGTGCATGCTGTCCAAGTGTGATGATGGCACGCCACTCTTAATATCGTCCATTCTAGTGTACTATCTAATATCTATGATGATATGTCATGCCTGATTTTGTTCGACCATATGTGCTATCCAAGGGCTATGACGGAATGCTACGCTTGACGTCATTCGACACTTGGTGATATCGAAGATCTACATGGACATGCCACACCTGACGTCGTCCAAATGTGTATCCCGTTAAAGGGCTATGGTAGCATGCCACATCCAACATCGTCCCACCATGCATGTTGTCTAAGGGCCATGATGGCATACCACGTCCGACCGTGTGTGCTGTCAAATGGACATGGTTGCATACGACATGCGACATCGTCCGACAGTGTGTGTTGTCAAAGGTCTATGATGTCATGCCATGCCTAATATCGTCCGACAATATGCGTTGTCTAATGGAGATGATGACATTCCACACTTGACGTTGTCCATTTGTGTGTATAGTTCAAGGGCTACGATTGCATAACAGGGCCGACATCGTCTGACTGTGTGTGCTGTCCAAGGGCTATGCAGACATGCAACACCTAACTTCCTCCGACCGTGTGTGTAGTCTAAGGGCGATTATTTCATGGAATGCCCGACTTCATCTATTTGTTTGTGCGATAAAAGGGCGATGATGGCATGTCACGCCCTACGTTGTCTGACCGTGTGTGCTGTCCAACTGCTGTGATGAAATTCTACGCCCGACATCATCCAATCATGTCTGTTGACCAAGGACTATGATAACATGCCACGCCCAACATCATTCAACTATGACTGTTTTCCAACGGCTATGATGCCATGCTATGCCCG
The DNA here is from genome assembly GCA_027704805.1 of Solanum corneliomulleri. Classification (NCBI taxonomy): domain Eukaryota; kingdom Viridiplantae; phylum Streptophyta; class Magnoliopsida; order Solanales; family Solanaceae; genus Solanum; species Solanum corneliomulleri. The sequence continues at coordinate 8,715 of JAKWIY010001735.1, read as the reverse complement.
ACGCTGTCCGATCATGTGTACTGTACATGTGCGATAATGGAATGCCATGCCCGACATCATTCATTTGTGTGCGCAGTTCAAGAGTGATAATGGCATGCAAAACCGGATGTCGTCCGACCATCTGTGCTTTCCAAAGGTGATAATGGCATGCCTCGCTTGACGTCATCCGTCTTTGTAAGCAGTCGATTGGCAATGATAGCATGCCAAGCCTGAGTCGATCGACCGTGTGTTTTGTTAAAGGACTACGCGGGCATGCAATGCCCGACTTTGTCGGACCTGATTGCTGTTGAAGGGCAATAATAGCATGCCATGTAAAATTTAATCCTTTTGTGCTTGTGGTAAAAGGGCGATGATGCCATGCCACGCCAGACGTCGCTCGACTATGTGTGTTGTGCAAGGGATATGCATGCATGCCATGCCCGACGTCATCCGTTCGTGTGTACTGTCTAAGGGTTATGATGGAAGGCCACGCCCGACGTCGTCTAATTGTGTGTGCTGTCCAAGGGCTATGATGACATGCCACGTCCGACGCCGTCCGATCTTGTGTATTATACAAGGTCCATGATGACATGCCAAGCCCAACGTCGTCTGACTATGTGTGAACTTAAGTACCATGATGGCATGCCCTGCCTAACATCATCCGTCCGTGTTTGCAGTCCAAATGCGATGATGGCATGCCATACCTGACTTCATCCTACTGTGTGTGCTGTCTAAGGGTGATGATGGCATGCCACGCCCGACGTTACATGACTATGTGTACGGTACATAGGCAATGATGGAATGCCATGCCCAACATCATTCTTTCGTGTGCGCAGTACAAGAGCGATAATGGCATGGAAAGATCGATGTCGTCCGACCCTGTGTGCTTTCTTAAAGTGATAATGGCATGCCTCGCTTGACATCATGTGTCGCTGTGTGCAGTCGAAGGGCAATGACAGCATGCCACGCCTAACATCGATCGCTCGTGTGTTTTGATCAAGGAGTGCGCGGGCATGTAATGCCTGACTTTGTCTGACCTTTGTGCTGTCTAAGGGCAATAATTTCATGCCATGCAAAATTTCATCCGTTCGTGTGTGCGGTAAAAGGGCGATGATGGCAAGCCACGCCCAACATCGTTCGACTGTGTGTGGTGTGCAAGGGATACGCAGACATGCCATGCCAAACGTCATCCGATCGTGTGTGCTGTCCAAGGGTTATGATGGGAGGCCATGCCCGATGACGTCCGATCAGGTGTGCTGTCCAAGGGCTATGATGGCATGCCACGCCTGACGTCGCCTGATCCTGTGTATTGTCCAAGTTCCATGACGGCATTCCAAGCCCAACGTCGTCTGACCGTGTGTGCAGTTAAGTACCATGATGGCATGCAATGCCTAACATCGTTCATTCATGTTTGCAGTCCAAGGGCGATGACGAGATGCAATACCCGACTTCCTCCGACTGTGTGTGGTGTACAAGGGCTTCGTATGCATGCAACGCCCAACTTCGTCTGAGCTATATGCTGATCAAGGGAGATAATGGCATGCCATGCAAAATTCCATTCATTTGTGTGTGCGGTAAATGGGATTTGATGGCATGCCACGCCCAACGTCGTTCGACTGTGTGTGATGTGCAAGGGCTACGCAGGTATGCCAAGCCCGACGTCGTCCGATCGTGTATACTGTCCAATGGTTATTATGGCACGCCACGACTGACAACGTCTGATCGTGTGTGTTTTAAAAGGGCTATGATTGCATGTCACGCCCGACGTCGTTCGATCCTGTGTATTGTCAAAGCGATATGATGGAATACCAAGATGGATGTCGTCTGATTGTGTGTGCAGTTAAGTACTATGATGGCATGCCATGCCTAAAATCGTCCATCCCTGTTTGCAGTCCAATGTTGATGATGGCATGCCATACCTGACTTCATCCGACTGTGTGTGCTGTCCAAGGTTAATGATGGCATGCCACGCTCGACGTTGCTCGACTATGTGTACTGGACATAGGCGATGATGGAATGCCATACCAGACATCGTTCATTCGTGTGCGCATTACAAGTGCGTTGATGCCATGAAAATCCCGATGTCCTCCGACCCCATGTGCTTTCAAAATATGATAATATCATGCCTCGCTTGATGTCATTGGTCTCCATGTGCAGTCGAAGGGCAATGATAGCATGCCACACCCGAAGTTGATTTACAGTGTGTTTTGTTCAAAAACTACGCGGGCATGCAACGCACAACTTCGTCCGACCTATGTGCTGTCTAAGGGCGATAATGGCATGCCATGCCAAATTTCATCTGTTCGTGTGTGTGGTAAAAGAGCGATGAGGTCATGCCACGCCCGATGTCGTTCGACTGTGTGTGTTGTGCAAGGGATACGCAGGCATGTCATGCCCGACATCATCTGATGGTGTGTGTTGTCCAAGGGTTATGATGGCAGGCCACGCCGAACGCCGTCTGATTCTGTGTTTTGTCCAAGGGTTATGATGGCATGCTACGCCCAATGTCGTCCCATCCTGTGTATTGTCCAAGGTCCATGATGTCATGCCAAGCCCGACGTTGTCTGACCGTGTGTGCAGTTAAGTACTATGATGGCATGCCATGCCTAACATCGTTCGTCTGTGTTTGTAGTCCAAGGGAGATGATGACATGCCATACCCCACTTCGTCCGACCTTGTGTGATGTCTAATGGTTACGCATGCATGCAACGCCCGACTTCATCCGAGCTATGTGCTGTCCAAGTGCAATAATGGCATGCCACGCCAAACTTTGTCTGTTCGTTTGTGCGGTAGAAAGGCAATGATGGCATGCCACGCCCGACGTTGTCTTACTATGTGTTTTAACCAAGCGATACGCAGGCATGCCACGCCCGCTGCCGTCCAATCATGTGTGTTGTACAAGGGCTATGATGGCAGGACATGCCCGACATCGTCCGACCGTTTATGTTGTCCTAGGATATGATGACATGCCATGCCCGACGTCGTCCGAATCTGTGTATTGTCCAAGGAACATGAATGAAGGACATGCCCGACGTCCTCCGACCGTGTGTATACTCAAATGGAGATAATGGCATGCCACATCCGATATCGTCTGACCGTGTGTGATGTCCAAGGGCCATGATGGCATGCCACAGCCGACATCGTCCGGGCGTGTGTGCTTTCCAAAGGCGATGATGGCATGCCACGGCTTACATCATTCGTCTTTGTGTGCAATCAAAGGCAATGATGGAATCCATGTCCGAGGTCAACCGACCATGTGTGCTGTCCTATTCTATGATGACATGCCACGCCCAACGTCGTTGAACTGTGATTGCTGACCTAGGGATATGATGGAAATCCAAGCACGACCTCATCCGACCGTGTGTGGTGTCCAATGTCGATGATGGCAAGCCACGCCCGACGTTGCACAACCATGTGTAGTGTCTACGTGCAATGATGAAATGCCACGCCTGACATCGTTCATTCATATATACAATACAAGAGAGATGATGGCATGCAAAACCCGACCATGTGTGCCTTCCAATGGTGATGATCGCATGCCACACGTGATGTTATCGTCTCTATGTGTAGTCGAAGGGCAATGATAGCATGCCACGCCCGACGTCAATCGACCGTGTGTGTTGTTCAAGGGCTACGATGACATGCCACGGCTAACGTCGTCTAACTGTTTGTGTTGTCCAAGGGCTAAAATGGCATGCCACGCCCGACGTCATCCAATCGTGCCTTGCTCGACGTCGTCCGACCATGTGTGTTTTCCAAGGGCTATATGGGCATGCCAATCTTGACTTGGTTCAATCGTGTGTTCTTTCCAAGAGCGATGATGGCATACCACACCCGACCTAGTCCAACCGTGTGTGGTGTCCTAGGGCGATGATGGCATGCCACACACGACTTTGTTCGATAGTGTGTGTTGTCAAACGGCTACACGGGCATGCCAAAGTCAATGTGGTTCGACCGTGTGTACTGTCTAAGGCACATGATGGAATGCGACGCTCGATGTCATCCTACCGTGTGTGTTGTCCAATGTCCATAATGGCAACCACGCCCTATGTCGTCCAACCATGTGTGTTTTCAAAGGGCTATTATTGCATGCTACGCCCGATGTCGTGAGATTGTGTGTGCAGTCTAAGGGCGATGATGTCACGCCACACCCAATGTAGTTCGACCGTGTGTGCTGTCAAAGAGCTACTCTCGCATTCCACGCCCGACGTCGTCTGACCATGAGTGAATTTTAGGGCGATGATGGCTATTCCACGCCTCACTTCTCATTCTGTGTGTGCTTTCCAAATGTGATGATGGCATGCCATGCGCGACATCGTCCATGTGTGTGTGAATTCCAAGGGAGATAATGGCATGCCACGTCCGACATCGTCCAACAGTGTGTTCACTCCAAGGGCCAGAACGGCAAGCGACACTCTATTTCGTGCGACAATATGTGTTTTCCAAGGGCTATGATGGCATGCTACTCCCGACGTCGTCCGATTGTCTATGAAGTCCAAGGGAGATTATGGCATGCCACGCCCGACGTCGTCCGACCGTGTGTGTTGTCCAAGGGCTAATCTTGCATTCCACGCCCCACATCGTCTAATCGTGTGTGTAGTCCAATGGAGATGATGGCATGCCACACCCGAGATCGTCTTGCCGTGTTTGCTTTCTAAAGGTGATGAAGGAATGCCAGGCCCAACATCTTCCATTTCTGTGTGCAATCCAAGGGGGATTATGGCATGCCACGTCCGTAGTCGACTGACCGTGCGTGCTATCTAAGGTATATGATAACATGCTAAGTCCAACGTTGTTCAACCGTGTGTGCTTTCTAACGTCCATGATGGCGTGCCACGCTTGACATTGTCCGACTGTGTGTGATGTTCAAGAGCTATAATGACATGCCACGCCCAACGTCTTCCAACTCTGTGTGTTATCCTAGGTCTATTATGGAAAACCATGCCCGATGTTGTCCGACAATGTGTAGTTTCCAAGGGCTACGTGGGCATGCCAAGCCTGACTATGTTCGATCATGTGTGCTTTCCAAGAGCGATGATGGTATGCCACCCGGACATTCGTCCATGTGTGTGTGCATTCGAAGGGCGATGCTGGCATGCCACGTCCGACATCCTCTACCATGCGTTTGGTCCAAGGGACATAATGTCAAGTAACGCTCCATTTCGTGTGACCATATGTGTTTTCCAAGGGCTATGAAGGCATGCTACTCCCGACGTCGTCCGACTGTCTTTGCAGTCCAAGGGCGATGATGGCATGTCATGCTTGACGTCATTCGACCGTGTGTGCTGTCCAAGGGATTTTCTGGCTTTCCACGCCCGACGTCGTCTGACCGTGTGTGCAGTTCGATGTGGGCATGCCACCTGTAAAATCATCTGATCGTGTATGCTTTCCAAAGGCAAAGATAGAATGCAAGGATCGACATTGTCCATCTGTGTGTGCAGTCCAAGGGCGATGATTGCATTCCACGTCTGATGTGAATCGACCTTGTGTGCTATCCAAGGGGTATGATGACATTCCATGACCAACGTCTTACAACCGTGTATGCTGTCCAAGGGTTCTGATGGTGTGCAACGCTCAACGTTGTCCGACCTTGTGTGTTATCCAAGGGCTACATAGGCATGCCACGCATGACTTCATTCGACCGTGTGTGTTGTCCAAAGGCGATGATGGCATACCACGTCCGTTGTTGTACGACCGTGTGTGTTGTCCAAGGGCTATGATGGCATGCCATGCCCTACGTCGTCCGGCAGTGTGTGATGTCCATTGGCTACGCGAGCATGCCACACCCGATGTTGTCCGACCATATGAGTTGTTCAAGGTCCATGATGGCATGCCACACTCGATGTTGTCCTACCGTGTGAGTTTTTCAAGGTCCACACCAAACATCGTTTGACCGTGCGTGCTTTCCAAATGCGATTATGGCATGCAACGCCCAACATCGTCAATCTGTGCGTGCAGTCCAAGGGAGATGATGGCATGCCACGTCCGAAGTCGACTGACTGTGTGTGCTATCCAAAGGCTATGATGACATGCAATGCTTAACATCATTCAACCGTGTGTGCTGTCCAAGGGCTATGATTGCATGCCACGCCCGACGTCGTCTGACCGAGTCGGTTGTCAAAGGGCTATGCATGCATGCCACGCCTAATTTTGTTTGCCCGTGTGCGAGCTGCCAAAAGGAGATGATGGCATGCAATGCCTGATGTTGTCCAACCATGTGTATTGTCCAAAAGCGATGGTAGAATGCAACGAACAATGTCGTCTGTCGTCCAATGGCTATGATGATATGCAACACACGACTTTGTCCGACCGTGTGTGCTGTCCAAGGACTACTCTAGCATTCCACGACTGACGTTGTTCGACCATATGTGAACTTCAATGGAGATCATGGTATGCCACCCCCGACTTTATCATACCAGGTGTACTTTCTAAAGGCGATAATTGTATGCCACGCCCGAAACATTCCATCTTTGTGTGGATTCCATGGGCGATGATGGCATGCTACGTCCGACATTCTCCGACCGTATGTGTTATCCAAGAATGATAATGGCATTCCAAGCCCAACATAGTCCGTTCTTGTGTGCAGTCCAAGGGCGATGATTGTATTCATCGCCCTACATCGTCCAATAGTGTGTGCTTCTAAGAGACATGAAGGAATTCCACGCCCGACGTTGTCTGATCGTGTGTTCTTTCCAAAGGCGATGATGACATGCCACACCCATCATCGTCTGTATGTGTGTGCAGTTCAAGGGAGATAATGGCATGCCATTGCCGAAATCATCCGAACGTGTGTGCTATCTAATGCTAGGATGTTATTCCACACCCGATGTTGCCCTACCTTGTGTCCTATCCAAGGGACATGATCGCATGCCATGCCCTACGTCATTTTACTATGTGCTTTCCAAGGGCTACGCGAGCATGCCACATCCTGACTTTGTTAGACCGTGTGTGCTGTCCAACAGCGACGATGGCATTTAATGTCCGATGTAGTTTAACCCTGTTTTATGTCTAAGAACGATGATAGCATGACATGCCTGACATTGGTTATTCGTGTGTAGTACAAGGGCGATGATGGCATGCAATGACTGACGTCGTTCGATCGTGTGTGTTGTCCAATGACTATGATGACATGCCTCACCAGAAGTCGTTCGACCGTGTGTGCTGTCCAAAGCTAAGATTGCATGCCACGCCCCACGTCGTTTGACTATGTGTGCTTTCCAAGGTATATAATGTCACGCCACAGCCGATGTCATCCAAGAGTGTGTGTTGTCCAAGCTCTATGATGACATGCCAAGCCCGAGGTCTTCAAATCGTGTGTGCTGTCCAAAGGATATGATGGAATGGCACACCAGACATCGTACGATCGTGTGTCTTGTAAAAGTGCAATGATGGAATGTCACACCCGATTTCGTTCAACCAGTTGTGTTGTCCAAGAACGATGATGGACTGCCACGTCGGACATAGTCTGTTAATGTGTGCAATCCAAGGGCGAAGATGATATTCAACTCCCGAGATCGTCCGACCGTATGTGCTGTCCAAGGGCCTAGATTTTATGCCACGCTCAACATCGTCCGACCGTTTGTGCTTTCCAAAGGAGATAATTGCATCCCACACCTTACATGTCCGTCTGTGTGTGTAGTCCAAGAGAGATGATGGCACTCTATGCCCGATGTCATCTGAGCGTGTGTGTGATTCAAGGGTTACGATGGCATGCCACGCCCGACTTCGTCCAACCGTGTGTCCTATCCAAGGGACATGATTGCATGCCATGCCTGACGTTGTCTGACTGTGTGCTCTTTCGATGGAATTCACGGGCATGCCACGTCCTGACTTCATTCGACTGTATGTGCGGTCCTAGAGAGATGATGGCATGCCACACCCGACGTAGTTCAGCCATATGTACTTTCCAAGGGCGATGATGGCAAGCCACGCACGACATTGTTCATTCGTGTGTGTAGTACAAGGGGATGATGGCATGCCACGACCGACGTCATCAGACGGTGGGTGTTGTCCAATAGATAAGACGACATGCCACGCAAGACAACATTCAATCGTGTGTGATGTCCAAAGTCTATAATTGCATGCCACACCCGACGTCATTCGACAGAGTGTGTTACCAAACGGCAACGTCGGCATGCCATGCTCGACGTCGTCCGGGTGTGTGTTCTGTCCAAGGGCCATGATGGCATGCCACACCTAAATTCATCGTGACTGTGTGTACTTTCTAAAGGCTATGATTTCATGTGATGCCCAACGTCGTACGACCGTATGTGCCATACAAGGACCATAATAGGAAGTTGCGTTCGATCGTGTGTGCTGTCCAAGGGATATGATGGCAGGCAACACCCGATGACGTTCGATCGTGTGTGTTGTCAAAGGGCTACAGTGGCATGCCTCTCCCAACATCGTCCGATCCTGTATACTTTCCAAGAGTCATGATGACATGCCACGCCCGATGTTGTCCGACCATGTGTGCAGTACAAGGACCATGATGACCTGCCACACCCGACGTTGTCCGACTGTGTGTCCTATCCAAGTGCCATGATGGCATGCCACGCATGATGTCGTCCTAGCATGTGTGCTTTCGAATTACTACGCGGGCATGCAAGGCCTGACTTTATCCGACCTATGTGCCATCCAAGGGTGATAATGCAATGCCACGCCCAATTTCGTCCGATTGTGTGTGCTGTCCAAGGTCTATGATGGCATGCAAACGCCCGACGTCGTTCGACTATG
>JAKWIY010001734.1:0-16248 GCA_027704805.1 Solanum corneliomulleri | reverse complement strand
GATCACCGCTTGAACCCACTTATTTTGCTGGTGGTTTTGTAAAACTTGGCGGGCTAAAGAACCATCGGCTGCATCGCCGCGTGGGTCGAAGATCTAAGTGATGGTCGGTGATGGTGCACATACTAAGTAGTTAGAAGGTCCAAACCATTTTAAATTCCAAATACATTCATTTCATAATTTTCGACTTCAAAACATTCACAAATTCACATTTCCTTACTTTTTTTGTAGTTATTTGTTTTATTTATGATTGTAAACTCAGGGTGGGTTGTTGGATACGTTGCTATACTAGCTTTAAAAATATCCTCTAAAACATAGACTTTTTTATCCGAAGCATGTCTTTAGATTTTAATAAATCGATATATGATCATTATGTAGTTGTTGTCATTGCATGACTGTAACTTGATAAATGTTTGTTTTTTGATATCTTGCCATATTTCTTGTTGAATGATTTATATAGAACTTAAATAATAAAATCCTTGTGTGGGTTGGTTGAATTCATTATGTGTGAAGTATGAGTAACCCCAAATTGTGCCAATTGTGTGATGTTTCCAAACAATAGATTGTTTGACGTATTTCTTAAGTACAAAAGATGTCAATGGCCAATTTTGGCCATATCGAGGGAAGTCTGAGTACCCCGAGGGAATGGGTAGTATTGGTCTGCGCCTAATTGGGTAGAATTATGGTTTAATTTTTTTCATGCTCTGAAGGTTAGATTTTGAAAGTCGGTGAAAATATTTGGAAGGTAGGACTATTCATCGAGATTGATCAAGCTATCTAAGTGGTTCGGGTATTCTCCTAAAGACTCCTCAATCACCTTTTAATTCTCTATGATTTAGGTCTAAGTTCTATAACAATTAAAGATACGCACTTAAAGTCCCTTTTAATCTCCGTTATGCGTTCCAAATTCGTAAAATTCATCTATAAGTAGTTCGCCGAATGGTGTTCATGATCCTCCAAAAGTCCTTTATATTCGCCGACCTATTATTAGATTTCAATAATTTTACTGGAATTTTTGATGATTGTCACATGTCTCACGAATGGTTCGATGACTCAACGAGCGGGTTTGATCAGTCTTTCTGGACGGATTTATCACTTCATTTTTTTGTTTTAATTTATTCTAATGTGTGTAGTTTTGATTTGCAGAAATAGCTAGAAAAATATTTATTGAAGAAATCAACTTCCCCAAAAGCGAGCAAGAGGTATTTCTATAGATTAGGACGATGCAGCCTTCGAGAACGCACCGACAAAAATTCCACTGACTGGGGGGAGAAGAAGAAAGGAAAAGGGCTTGTAAGAATTTAGATAGTGAGGGAAATTTCTAGGAATACAAATAGATAAAAATGGGATAAAAATGCAAACCCACATAGTACAGAAAATAATCACCCTTGATGAAAATATAGACACAAAAAAGAAATTACAATCCTTTCTAGGATTAGTAAACCAAGTAAGGGAATACATACCAAAATTAGAAGAACATTTAAAACCATTACACAAAAACCTTAAGAAAGATGTCGAATATCATTTTGACAATAAAGATAAAGAACATATAAGACATTAAAAACTTATGTAACAAATTACAAAAACTATATTTTCCCAATGAAAATAAATCATTCACCTATATTGTTGAAACGGATTCGAGCAATCATAGTTATGAAGAGTCTTAAAATATAAATATGAAAAAGAAAAAATAGAATACCATTGCAGATATTCCGGTGATAAATAAACAAATTCCATGCGATTGATTTCAGACGATAAGACAAATGAAACGACAAAGATAGTCGATACTTGTAGAAGAACAATAATAACTACTACTTATACATTGTGAGTTCAATTAGTGAACAAAAAGACAATAAACACTAGTAATGAAAACTCAATGAATAGCATAAAATGATAAAGATGAGTAGTATCAGGAGGTAGAGTAATTTAAGCATTATTTGGTATCCTTGATTATTGTGGTCTTCCTTCTTGACCTCTATTATGGTTTGGAACCTGTAAGCATTAAGACATTTGTTACTTTTATAGGATTAAAATTTCATCAAAAATTTCTAAGACTTGTAATATTTAGTTACCTCTTCTTTTGAAGTGACATTGATATCTTGAGGCAGAGATTCATTAGGAGCATACTTTTGCATGAATTTTCTCATTTGGAGTAATTCTGATTGGAGATTCTCGTGATTTTGTTTCATCAGATCCATTTATTGAATTTGTTTTTCCTTTAAATCAGTTATTTCTTGTTCTAACCTTTGTAAAACCTCATTAAATGAATCTTCTACAACAATATTTATATGGATTATTTCCTACCCAAAAAACCCGAAGGAGTTGGATCAGGTCCTAAACCATCAACATACCTACTCTTCTAATTTCCCAACACTTGAGAAGACACATCACCTTCACAAGCAGCACTGTGAGGAGGTTTGTCGGTAGATCTATCAATATTGCTCATCCTTTAATATATCATGTCCTTGTCATAGAATACACAATGAATCCAAATTGGAATTGTCTTATTCACTTGTAATGAATATAGTTAATTGTTTCATAATTTAAAAAATTATGTTGAGAAGAAATCTTACGATTTCCTTGGTAAAATCATCATCCAGTGGTCTACCATCAACACGTTTTTTATGAGTTAATAAGAAAATTTCTGCTTGTGTAGGCTCTATTCTGTTTTCAGACTAAGCAATAGAATTGATATCAGATATGCGTGACAAAAAAACATTGAAAATATGTTTCACAAATTTACCTGTTCATGCATCAATGTAGCAATACTTTTGGATCCTCCTGTGTGGGGCATCTTTTGATTGGTATTGTTTCTATTTGCTTGGGCATGTCTCTGTTGTTGAAACATTGAAACAATATCTTACAAATTATAAAAAATGTAGCATAACTAATGTCAACACATAGTTAAAATAAGAAAGTAGGAGTGTAGTCAAGATTGTTTTATACCGTTGCTTTATCAAAAAGCCAATAAGAGACTAAACCACTCCATTGATCTCTCGGTATGCGATTTGGTCTACTTTTTAGCAAAGACTCTTTAGTATTATATTTTGACATATACTCACCTTTAATTTCACACTTGTAGTCTTTCCATTTCTTTCCTAGTGACTTTAAGACAAAAGCTTCTCCACGTTTTGGAAAAGAGAACTTCTTCTGAAAAATAAAACTTGATATATAAAAGATAATATCATGTACAAATTGAGTCTGTTCTCATAGTAATCATAGTAACTCGTACCCTTACAAAATCCACAAATTTTTTCTTTTGCTAATTGTAAAAATTTCTCGAATCATTTACATTTAGAGGTGTTAGTATTGGAGTTGTTGCAACAATTCCTAGAATGCTAGCAAGCTTTCGCCCCTCTTTCCGAATAGATTGGTTACAACAATTAAATGACACATTAATTGTCTTTGCGAGAGGAAGTTTCCAAACATCTTTTAGTAAAGTAGGACCAAAAGGATTTCTTTTCGACAAGTTACCTATAATGAAAAAAATATTGGAAGTCTTTCAAATCGAAAAACACATATGGTTAAATACTTGAAAGATGCTCTAGATTAATAAACTCAGGGCATTTAGCACTTGAAAAGTTAATGTTCTCTTCATATTATCATTTACATAAGGGGATCAATCACATTGAGCAGGTAAATTATCTATTTGGATGATTCCTCAACTATTTTCATATAAAATGAACTTCCCTATTCAAAAATTCCTTTAAGACCAAAGCAAGATGATGGTTATGGCCATTATAGCCGTCGTCACACTAGCTGGCAATACAGTGTTGATCTGGTTGTTCATGATTAAAATGAATTTGGAGCTAGTGCCTGGAGTTGTAGAGCTAAATTTCATATGGTGGTTTACGGCACTTGCTCATTTTTTTTACATTATATGTTGGACTTGCTGGCCACCTTGGAGTCCTACAGTTTGCTGCTGTATGTATGCTTAATGTTTCTCTACTTATTTGAAACTCAAATTCTACTACTCACTGGCTAGCCTATGGACATAGAGATTGGATAGTCATTATAACAGAGAAATGAAGTGAAAGGTATACTTACTGTTGCTAATAAGAGGGGGAAGAGAAAAGAAAGTAAGCATAGATAATCAACAACATAAGCATAAGGAAGGTGATGTTCTTCAAATTTAGATGATATAGTTATATTGATTAGCCTTTCTTTCTATGTCTTTCCTATGTTATTTTTATCCGAGGATCAACCAGATATTTTACAGCTAGAAAACAAAAAGTTAGTGGACAACTAACTAGATGTGATCAAAAAAAGAAAAAATGGACTTCGAGGTATTGATCAAGACACCCTCTGCTAAAACTTTACCATTCTGTATTCACATTGTGAACCAAAATGAACACAACTTCAAAAATATTTTTAATCTGCAGTTTCTTTCATTATTATTAAAAGAAACTGACGTTCAATACAGAAATGCAAAAATCGTGATCAGGCAAGCATGTTAATGGAGATAGATACAAAGTTTTAAGTCTGCTCCAGTAGTGGCCAAATATGTACTATTTATTGTGAATCATTGACGCCACATAAAACATCTACAGTACAATCACAACACCTAGAAACTAAGAACTTAAAAAAATACAAAGTAAAAATATTATTACCTCATTCATCATTAGGTTGAACCGCAATGCCACCAACAGAATTATTCAACTCATTAGATTCACCATCATGTGCTGCTTGGTCTATAAAGTTGTTCCGATTATCTACCAATTGCTGAAGATAAGATTGGGATGGAGAGTTATCTTGATCATTACTTAGCTGCTCAATATAATGTCTCAATGCTTCATCATGTAGTTCAATAACTAAGATGATGCGACCTCTAGTTTGAATTGTTCCTTCTCTTAAGTGAAGCTACTATCTAAAAGCATAAGGTCTAGATTAAACCAAACATATATTGCATAACATGAAAAATAGGAGCAAGCTTCATCTCATAAAGTTATTAAAAACACATAAGTAGTGAATTGTGCACATAAAAAAAGCTTAGCGACGAAAATCAGTTATCCTATAATAAGAAAATCTTATCATATCACAATCCAAGAGCTAAAATACACAAATATAAACTAGCAAACACTTTAATCAAATTGAATTCAATAAAGATATTTTATTTAAATTAAAATCAAACAGATCCACATAAGTTCTTCAATAAACTTGCAAACACATTATTTTATAGGTACCACCTATCTTATTAAAAAACACTTTCATTCTCAATGTCATTTCCTCCCTCAGCATTAGCTTTACCATCATTCGTAGAAGCTAGAGAATTTATGTCCATTTCAACTTCTATCCCACCAACACCACTTCTAACCCAATTATCACTCTCATTCTCTGGAACACAAGAAGTTTCTAAGACAGACTAGTCTATGAGATCACTTTGCATTGATTACTCAAATTGCACACTATTTTCATCTCCCATATAAAAATGTCTCGAGGGTTAATTAATTGGGGGAGAAACCATTCACGATCTACAGGATCTTGAACAAATATTACTTGTTGAGCTTGTTCTGCAAAAATAAAAGGTTCATGACGTTCTCGATTTGCAGTGTCAGCCAAGCGTGAGAAATTCACAAGTGTGCAACCCAATTCATCATCCTTAACTCCTCTACCTTTGGTTACATAAACCCAATCACACTTAAACAAGACAACTCACATTTTTCGTAATAGTGTAACTCCACAATAACTTTCAATCTACCATAGTATGTGATATTTGCTGACTTTGGAGCATTGTCAGTTGTACTTGCATAACTTTCAGTCTTTGAAACAACCATAACACCACTATTTTGTGTCTCCTTGAACTCTTCACATTGTTTAGTTCGGAATCGATACCCATTATTTACAATGAATGCATTGAATAACACATATATATGTGCTTGTAAGCACGTTTTCTCATTCAACTTAAATACATCTATTCCACCATCTCACTCCCAAACAATAGGAAAAAGACATTCTACTTCATTTGATTTGATCATCTAATGTTTTAGAATAATAACACCTTGAATCTCCACACTCCAAATATTGTGAACAAAAGGTCAAACACTCATTCTCTGTGTATGGTTCTACAATTGAACCTTCTGGGGATGTACGATTATGAACATATGATTTTAAAGTACCTAAGTACTTATGAATTAGGTAAATATTACTGTTTGATATTATAAGATTTACGAACTAAAAAAATACAGTGAAGATTCAATGATATTCTATGTACCTCTCAATTGGATACATCTAACGACAATGTACTGGCCCTGCAAGTCTAGCCTTTGTTGCTAAGTGAGCAACCAAGTGTACTATAATAGTAAAAAATCCAGGGGGAAGAGCTTCTCCATAGTTGACAATATTTCTGGAACACTTTCTTTAAGTAACTTTAAATCATCTAGTTTTAACACTTTGCAACATAAAACACGAAAGAATGTGCAAAATTCAATTAAAACAGAACTGATTCTTTTATCTGTAGACCTTCGTAAGGCAATAGGAAGAAGCTCTTGCATTATAACATGACAATAATGAGTTTTTAGTCACAATATCTTTCATTTGTGGATCCAACGTGTGATAGTAGATGAATATCCATGTGGAAATTTGGTGTTTTCCAAAACTTCGTAAAACAACTCTTTCGCCTTCGAAGACATTGTGAAATAAGTAGGAGGAAGATATGTCCTCTGATTATCTCGATATTGAGGCCATAAGCGTGGCCTTATTTTCATATCCTTCAAATCCAATCGAGCATATAAGTTGTGTTTAGATTTTCTATGAAGGCCCAATAGTGTATAAATTATGTTGTCACACAATTTTTTTCAAAATACATCATATGAAGATTATGTCACACCAAGTTATACTCCCAGTAAGGAAGATCAAAGAAAATGCTTCTCTTTTTCCATATGTGATTCTTCACCCCACTTACCCCTTCACACTTTCCAAGAGTAAACTTTATATCTTTCGTTTTGTTCAACGCTTGTTAACCAGATATATTACAGGGTGCAAGTCTTTATTCTTTAGTTCCATCAAATGATTTAGAATCATTTCGACATTTTTGGTTCGATCTCAACAAGCTACGATGACCCATGAAACAATACTTGTTACCATATGTGAGTCTTCTATAATGAGTATTTATGTTGCAAGAAGGACATCCAAACCGACAAGAAGTGCTCCATCCAGAAAGATTACCATATGCTGGAAAATCATTTATAGTCCATATTAGAGCTACTCGCATCTGAAACATCTCCTTAGCAGTGGTGTCATATGTTTCTATACCAACATCCCAAAATTCATTTTACTCTTCTATTAAAGGCTGCAAAAGAACAACAATATTATTTCTGGGAGCTTTTGGTCCAAGTATCAAAAAAAACTTAATGAAGAACTCTTGCTTCATGCACATCCACGGTGGAAGATTATATGGCATTAAAATCAATGACTATGTACTATTGTGACAAATGGATTATACCCATCACAAGCTAATACTAGACGTACATTAGAGGATCTTTGGCAAATTTTGGATACTTACTATCAAAACTTTTCAAAGCTTCAGAGTCTGCAGGACGTAGTACTTCATCTTTGTTGCGAGCTTCGTGATGGCATCTCATTGCTTTAGAAACATTTGAACACATAGAAAATCTTTGCAACCTTGGTTTTAAAGGAAAATACCTTAGGACTTCGGCAGGATTTTTCTTAGCATTATTTTTCCATCTAGAAGCCCCATAAATTTTGCATTCATTAACATTCTTATGAGCGAATTCTTTCAAAAAAAAGCATATATTCATTAGGAAAAACATGAATCTTTTCATACTCTAAGCCCAAGCCTTCAATGATCTTTTTGGTCTCACAAAAAGAAGAAGAAAATTCATATCCTTCAGGTAGTGCGCCATTCAGTAGTCCAAGCAATGAATTAAAGAACTCATTTGGCCATTTGAACATGCATTTTGTACCATAGATATGCAACAAAAAGTATTATCTCCTAAACATCTTGAAACCAAGATATAAATCTTTATTTGCCTCCTTTATGAGTCGTTCACACTTATCCATCTTAGGATTAGGTTGTTTTTTCCGATGGATGATCAGCATTATCTTGTATGTTTGGTTCTATTTCACCTCTTTCTTTGATGTCACTATCTATGAACTGCGTACATACTCCAAGGGCATCATGTATAATTCCTCTCGTATCATCACCATTACAGTTGCGTGATTCTGATTATTTACTTCAGTATTCTCTAATCCCTCTAGAGACTCTCCTTGACAAAACCAGTTATCCTATGCTGGCATAATACCATTAAAAACAAGATGATCATAATCAGTTACTGGATTTACTTCATGGATAAGTACACATTCGATACAAAGACATGAATTTTTCTCTCCTGCTTGTTTTTTAGAAAATGCATGGTTTAAAAAATCTTCTACTCCATCCAATTATTCTTTACTAAGTCTATCAAAAGACATCCATCTTTTAGTTCTAGAACTGTTCATGATGTTCAAGAAATGATTTAATTTTCTGAAATTATTGTAGGAGCTTAAAATACGTTTAAAAAAAGATAAAATCAATCCAAAATGTATTTATAATCAAATATTCATCCTATTAGTACATGTGGAATAGAAGAGATGGTAATCAACATGTTCGATATCTTTCAATGTAGTCCTAAAGGGATCAATTCCTTTTGTTGTAATGAGATCAATCATAGTTACCACTCTTGCTTGATCTTTAGTTGTATATGTTATGGTGGTACAAGTTGAACATTAAACAAAAAATAATTAAAAAAGCTTGCATGGATGTTTCACATTTTGAATGAACTGATTTATATTTCATCCTTTTATCCAACTAAATAAACAAATTATACAACCACACACCTAGTAAAAAGCAAAAAAAGGACCACGAGAAAGTGTTTGATTGTCTTTTAATTTTAGATGGTCAAAAGGATTTGTTGTTGTTCCTCTTGTATTCCAAACATACATAGAACAAAACTTTGAACATCTTTGTAAGAAAACAAAGTTTAAGACCATTTTCACAACTAGAAAATTAAAACTAGTAGTGAAACTAGAATCAGAAACAGATTTTTAAAAAAAAATATACGAAATATTTTTCTTAAAGAGGAATTGTTGTTAATATGTGTCTAAAGAATCTTACTGATTTCAACAAACTTTGGAGAAACACGAAGTTACCAAGTTTAATGAACCAGTGAAGAACAGAAGAATAATAGAAGAACTGAAATTAATTCACAAATCTAAAATTTGTAAAACACGTACCAGAATCTGGAAAACTTTAATAGGAAAAAGATCAAGTCCACTAAATTCACAGTGTCCCCTTAAGGAAATTATTCCCCTCTAGTATCCGAGGTTTGATTGGAATATGACCTCCCAGGGTAAAATGATCTCAATCACCAGAGTATAGATACCAAAAACTCCGGGGGTGTCAGCGAACCACTCAATGGCAGTAAAGTACACTTAGAATACTAGATTTAGTAGTTGAGAAGAAGTCAATAATACTATTTAAAATGAGAGAAAATCCTCAATTTATAGAAAACAAAGGATAGTGCGAAAAGGTTCTTATTGTGCCTTACCGGAAAGGTCACAAACCTTTGGAAAAGTCACAATCTTTCAGAAAGGTCGTCACCTTCATAAAAGTCAACAACATTCCATAAAAGTCACAACTTTTCATAAAAATCACAACTTTTCATAAAAGTCACAACTTTTCATCAAAGTCACAACATTTCATAAAAGTCACAACTCTTCATGAAAGTCGCAACTCTTCATTTTTCATTCACACATTTTTAAAATCACAACAATCCCCCGCATGAATGGGGAATGACTCGAAGACAAAAGAAACGGACAAGTATGTGTACTGTACAAGCAAGAATAATTGCATCTGGATAAGTAGGTTTCCCCTTGGACTTTCCGTAGTGAACATATGTCGGATATACTCGGTCAATCGGTAGATGCGATATCTTTGAACCGTCGAACTTTGGTGTATACCTAGACAACCATATGTCACACAATAACCTTTACCATTTATGGTTCTTACGGTTGTGTTCGTTTTAGCCATGAACACCTCCTGGTTTCATGAGTGTATAGAGAGATGGGTTTTTGACAATCATCTTCTTTGAAGCGGCTTACACTTCACACTCACATAGGTGATTTCTAACCGTGTTATCGCGTAGATACACTATTTGGTCAATTCTGCCAAACTTAGCAAATCATTAAAATCATTAAGCTTTATTACTCATTAACAAGCCTTAATGTTGTATCCTTGTCCCTGAGCATTGTCTTCATCATGAGAATGGATTGAGTTTATTGACAATGCCGAACCGTCATTCACAACTGGTTTTTCTCCTTGAATCTAGCTCTTGGGATCTCCAGTCTGCTAGATAGAGTTACCGCCATGATGACTTGTCCTAACCGTAAATTCATTCCCTTAGATGATCTTCTTTAACTTTCTCTCTAGTTAGGCATTTTGTAAGTGGATCCGACACATTATTCCTTTGACTTTACATAGTCAATTCTGATAATTCCACTAGAGAGTAGTTTTCTAACAGTATCAGTCTATGTCATATATGACGAGACTTTCCGTTAGACGTCATGCTCCATGCCCTACCTATTGCATCTTGACTGTGAAAGTGTGATGCATACTTATGGCCAATGGTTTGGGCCAAAATAGAATATCTATTAAGAAATTCCGGAGTCTTTTAACTTATTCACCGACCTTATCTAGAGCACCCAAGCTCAAAAATCATTGTAGAAGCTAGCGATACATGTCACTTTTGAAATATTTCTAAGAGACTGCCTCCTCTACCAATATTAAATACATATCCACTCGTGAATTATACTTCATTCTCCGATGTGATTTCAATTTGCATCACTATATCTTTCAATATTGCTGGATCTTGTTATAATGCAAGACATAGTTTAAGTATTATTTTAAATACTCCAAAACTCTATTTATTGTCATCTAATGAATTTATTTGGGATCACTTGTGAACGGACTCAGTTTAAAATAGCAAATGCTATATCTGATCGCACACACTATAGATATACATCATGCTTCCCAAAATTCTAGCACAATCCAATTGTGAGTCACTTTTGTTTTCACTCTTTTGAAATGCAAAGCTCACATTTATTGGACACTTGACAATATTGACATTCAAATATTTGGAGCTAGTAAGTACCTTTTCAATGCAATGAGACCGTGAAAATGCTAAACATTATGGAGTTATACGATTCTTATATCTAAGATCGCATTAGCAACTCCAATAATTTTCATTCCACTTGCTTTATAGCATACGTTTAGTAGCATTTATGTCATTATTGTCTCATTGATGATCAATCACCAATATACAAAAAACAATGATCTTATGATTTTAATGTGAACACATTTATCACTTCTATCATTCTTCAATCATTTGCCGACATGGTTTGATTGAATTATGTCATTGTTTTGGTGCTTCCATAATGCGATACTTAACAAGTTCACATACTTTCTTTTGTTTACTAGGTACCACAAAACCCTCAGGTTGTTCCATGTAAATTTCTTCTCTCCAATTCTACATTTAAGAAAGTTCTTTTCACATTCATTGATGAATTTGGAGGTCATATACCACAGTAAGTAATTTTTTTTTTTGCATCCGAATGGATGTAATTCTAATTACTAACGAGTATTATATCGACAGATCAAAATCTTATTTTTTTTCTAAAGCCTTTGACACAAAGTCTTGCTTTATATTTTCAACAGTTCCATCAACTGTTATTTTTCCTTCTAAAGATTCATTTGAACCCAAACTTGAAGAAGATCAATTAACTTTCAATATGTTTATTGACACCATCTTTCAAAGGATGAGTCTACAGAAGACACAGAAAATGTTACAAAATCATATTCGAAGGAAGTAAATGTCCTTAACATTTTACTAAGCCTCTGAATCCCTTTATTAAGTACATTATCCTTTTTATTTCTTAGGCTTTTAGACCCTTCTTTAGACTACTCAAGTCTAATTTACAGTCCACAGTCATAGGTCCTATTTTAATTATTTTAGGAATAGGATCTTGGACTTTGACTAGATACCCCCACACCTTGAAATATTTCAAGTTGGATTTTTCCTTCTTTCCATTTCTCATATGGAAAAGATTGTATTCTGATAAAACAAAATCGCTTTCTTTTTCTAAAAGGACAAAAATTTTTGTTGATCCCTTTTGCAGTAAGGAGAGTTCCTCCACACAAGTTTTGTGTAAACCCGAACTTATAAATAATGCATCCATCATTTCTTTCAACGTTGGTTTTTCATTAGACTGAGGTGAATATGGCAGTAGTTTGATATTTCACTTTCCAAACATATTTCTGCACAATGAGATTTATACTCTCATTTTTATCACTTCTTATATATTTTTTTCACACTGATTTTTCAACTTCGATATTACATTGCTAGACATTTCTATTGCTTCATCCTTACCACTTAGCAAATAGACATAGTCATTTCTAATGCAATTATTCTCAATAAAAGTAACAAATACTTTTCCCACCATGAGATGGTGTTAACTTCATATCATAAATGTCAGTGTAAATCAATTCTAAGGGATTACAATCCTTTCAACAGATTTATAAGAATGCTCAACATACTTAGATTCCACAAAAACTTGACATTTTTATTTATTGCACCTCAAAGTTAGGCAAAATTTCTAAGTTGATCAGTTTTCTTACAAGTTTTGTAATTGACATGCCCCAAGTATCATGTCACACAACATTGACTCAAGCAAATAAGAACAAATAAAAACATTGAGTTTGAAAAGCTCTTCGCGGGGGTGCTTTTCCTCACTAATATTTTGTTCCTATTTCTTACAATTTGTTGTGATATAAACTTGTTGTTTAGATTGTCAAATAGATCCTTTTTAGAAGGACATTTTTCATAACTTTCAATGTGATTATTAAAGAAACCTAGAACAAAGTTTCATTGGGTTCAATAAAGACAATATAGTCCAACTGTTATTTTACAAAAAACATAACCAATGACTATTCACCAATATTCATGATCTATGCAAATACTTTTATTATAATAGACATATCTTTTCATGAAAATCACAACATTTTAAGTGATTTTTTTCCATAAAAGAAAAACACAATTATTTTGAACAAGTAGATATATAATTTGGATGTTTCATACTAGCACACTATATACTAGTAATAGAGAAACTCAAACAACCACAAACCAAAATATACTCCAAGAATTTGGGGGGTATATAACAAAAGTATCATTAAATTTCATATCTTCTGCTCAAAAGTTAAATTAGACACCAAGTCTATCTGATCTAAGAAAATAACCCCCCACATTCAAATGTGATCTAAAAAACAGTTTTTCCGCATATTTAATGTTTGGAAACATTATTCTCCGAAAGAATTATAGTGGCTGCAATTCTCTTTGACAATGTTTACACAATGTCAAAGTTCATTCCATAGAGACACAAAATCACAAATTCTAAGTCATTGGTATTTTTCTCAATCATGAATACACATACCACTTAGTTTAAATACTAACAATAAGGACAAAAAAAAATTATTTATACAATTTTTCTATATTACATTGAAGTTTATAGAAAATCAAAAGTACAACACTGACTTTTATGTGAAGTTTTCATATTCTTCAAACCAATTGCATAGTCCAATTTATCCAGAGTATAAACCACAAAAGTTTTTAGTCTACAAAAGTCAGACACACTAAAATTTCTCATGGAATACAAAACTACAAAAGTCTTTTTTTTTCAATCAGAATAACACATATTCTTTATCACATAGAAATGTTTTTCTTATCAAAATCGTCTCCAACTATAACATTTTGACATACTATTTTATCAAACAAAAATATGCATCTCTCATTTTGCAAACTAAAGAATTTTAAAAGCAACAATATTTGAAGTAAAATTCATTCCACAACATATGGTTTGCAGATCTTTTTCCAAAGATACACATAATTAAAAAAAATCAAAGGTGATAACTCTTAGAAACTATTTTCCTCCATAGATAATTTAATAAGAAAGTTACCTGGTAATCTTTAAACGGATTACCCTAAAAATTTTCTGTTTACTCTCATTTCGACGTTGCTAAACAAAGCAACGAATTATGAGAAGTAATGCATTAATCTTCTACTTTCATAATCAGATTCTCTCAATCAGTAGAATACAAAAATACTAACAGTATAATAATTTCCTTAAGATTGTTGTTCCTCTTGTATTCCAAACATACATAGAACAAAACTTTGAACATCTTTGTAAGAAAACAAAGTTTAAGACCATTTTCACAACTAGAAAATTAAAACTAGTAGTGAAACTAGAATCAGAAACAGATTTAAAAAAAAATATACGAAATATTTTTCTTAAAGAGGAATTGTTGTTAATATGTGTCTAAAGAATCTTACTGATTCCAACAAACTTTGGAGAAACACGAAGTTACCAAGTTTATGAACCAGTGGAAGAACGAGAAGAATAGAAGAACTGAAATTAATTAATCACAATCTAAAATTTGTAAAACACGTACCAGAATCTGGAAACTTTTAATAGGAAAAAGATCAAGTCCACTAAATTCACAGTGTCCCCTTAAGGAAATTATTCCCCTCTAGTATCCGAGGTTGATTTGGAATATGACCTCCCAGGGTGGTAAAATGATCTCAATCAACAGAGTATAGATACCAAAAAACTCCGGTGTCACCGCGAACCACTCAATGGCAGTAAAGTACATAGAATACTAGATTTAGTAGTTGAAGAAGAAGAGAAGTCAATAATACTATTTAAAATGAGAGAGAAAATCCTCAATTTATAGAAAACAAAGGATAGTGCGAAAAGGTTCTTATTGTGCCTTACCGGAAAGGTCACAAACCTTTGGGAAAAGTCACAATCTTTCAGAAAGGTCGTCACCTTTCATAAAAAGTCACAACATTTCATAAAAGTCACAACTTTTCATAAAAATCACAACTTTTCATAAAAGTCACAACTTTTCATCAAAGTCACAACATTTCATAAAAGTCACAACTCTTCATGAAAGTCGCAACTCTTCATTTTCCATTCACACATTTTTAAAATCCAACATTTGTAGCATGTACTAAAAAGGAATTTCAAGCTCAACAACTTATCCAGCAGCTTGTCAAGGAAATTGTGAGTCTTGTTGCTGGACAGATTTACAAAACAGATGAAACCATCAGTTTTTATGGTCATTTGCTAATCCAGATTGATATATTCCTTAGATGCATAAACTCCTAACTGTATGTAGGTCCATCTAATCTAATGTGTAGTGGTCCCTATAGTTGTATGTTTCATGTTTTAATTAATTGATTATCTGAGAAGGTGAAACTGATTTGTTCCACGCAGTGAAAAGGAATGACAAGTTCAACAAACTCTCCAACAACCTGTCTAAACAACATGTCTATATTTGCAGACCATTAATGAACTAGAAGATCTTCATGGTATTCTAATACTTCTATTTTCCTTATTGAAAAAGGATACAAATACTAACATGCAAAACATTTGGCTTGATCCAATTATAATTCTTATCCTAATAAGCTAGTACTTAGATTGATGGTCTGTTCACCATCTCTCCAGATTTACATTAATGATGTTGTTTATGATACGTTGTCTTGAAATTTCTACGATTACTATAGTTATAGGATTTATGCATGCCAGACAGAAAACACAACCAGCAACATTTAGCTAACAATTCAGTAACTTATAAACAAGAGGGACTTTAAATCAACACTTCAGTAATCAACACAGATTTCAGAATTCACTCTACCTAGAATTAAAGATATTCTCCTCTAGATCACTTCCTCTAACAGAACGTGAGTGGATTACACGAACTCCAATGATTAAAGCCATTCGCACTTAGAAGCTGAGTAGAAAAACTTGCTTAATAACAGAGAGTATGAAATAATAGTATTAAATAATATTAGTATTTAGTGTGTACTAATCCTAATCCTATTAGGATTAGTACTCCTTAATCCTAGTCCTATTAGGATTAGTACTCCTTCCTATATCTCCTATATATATCTCCCATGTATTCCCTTATTAGGTTAACACTCTCAATGCAATCAATATTCCTTCATGGTATCAAGAGCCAGAAAACCTAGATCTTCTTTTCTCTAGGTTTTTTTCTCTCTTTAGGACATCGATCGTTCCCTCTCTTCTCTTGGGCGGCGGCAGCCATGACAACCGAGGTGGATCCTCTCGATTCACTTCCTTCTGGCGTTAAAACTCCTTCTCAGGCATCTTCATGCCCTGATTCCCGAAAAATTATCAGAC